>JABASH010001962.1:0-22671 GCA_019776445.1 Tomocerus maximus | reverse complement strand
AACTAGGATTTGAACCCATGGCCTGTGCTCTTTCTGCAAAGCGACTCATTTCACATCCGAGAATGCTACCATAGAGCCACTTCGCCCCCCCTGTTATTTTTTTTTTTCTAGTATATATATAAGGATAGGGATTACGTAAGTGTGGTTAAGTACAAGTTAACAGAAGGGTTTTAGTAGGTAGGCCCAAGGCAATATTAAATATACGTACGTACTAGTAGAAGGCAATTGCTCGTAAAAAGCATATAGGTATGTGTTATATTGGTGTCTACTTGTCTACAGATAGACATATCATAGTAGGAAGACTTTTAGTCAATCTTTATGTGCAAAAATAACCTGCAAACCAAACTGGTTGTAATTTCCTTGTAGCATCCCATTCCCATTGCGCCCCAATCTACCAGCTAGTCATTCTAATATTCATAAATCTCGTCTCGCTAACAACTTGCATGTAATAGTTCCAGTAAGCACTCCTCGGGCAATACTCATACAGTCATATTACAATATACTATGATGACGACCGAGGAGTTTACGCGAGAACATTCCTAACTTTATTGCTAGAATTCAACCTTTCCAAAGTAATGACGAAAAATGAATTAGTGAAAACTCCTTTTGTGAAAAGCTAAGTACTAGAATAGTCTGCTATTTATTCTGTTATGTGTCAGTACACATGAAAGTTTTAATTTCGTGTGATTTACATCCTTAAACTTGTGTTTTTCATCAAGTCAGTTCAGTTTATCACTACCTAGACGTCCATTTCTTCTACTTGTTACAACTTGGTGAAAGTCGAAACTTTCACCAACTTTTCGCAAATATCTAGAGACTTTTCTCGTTTTGCATACCAAATGCTATTGCTATTTATATTGTCTGTAGTTTTGATACTTATAGTATGTAGTGTACACTGTACACTAGCTACTCTGTAGGTGAGGCAATTAGGGCATTTGTAGAAGTACTATATTTTAGTTGGGATTTTGCACTTCCGTCTTATTTTTAGTCTTTCCTACTTGTAATTTTGTATCGATTTTTGTACACTTTTTATTTAGCCTTAAAATATCTTAAGAAATTACTGGAGAAGAATGGTTGATCAATTAAATTATTCCACCGCTGTTCCAGACAGTATCCCAATATTCTTGGAGATAGTACATTTACAGACTCAGCATGAAATAAAGCATATTATTATATTACATAAAATGTGTCTAGGAATTACTATATGCGAAGGAAAGTGTTGCGTTTGTGTCTGAGCTGTTGTCGATTTCTTCGTAACGAAGCGCTGGAATTGGTGGAAATGTCTTCCATTTTGCATGCTTGCCTAGATGCGTTCCTTAACTCGAAAGTAGTTGACTTTCCCCTCTCTCCCGTTTTTCAAGTCGATAATGGCTTTCAAGAGTGAATGAATAATGTAATTTGTGCTAAGTATCTAAAACTAGGGCAAGGCAAAGTTTCAGAAAGGTAAAGTCAGGCCTGTTTCTGTTGTTTCATGAAAACGGAGGAGTTTTACCTCTTAATTGCGTATCATCCAAGAGACTGGGCACAAGGTCTTAACTTTCGTAGTCAGAAAATGAAACTTTTAGTTAGAAAAAATTCAGTTTTTCTGGTGATTATGTATTTGTTTGTAGTTGAGAACGTGGTGCCCATATTTTATTTCCTGAGTAGTATTAAGCAGAGTCTAGAATGCGACTGACTATGTACTGTACATATAAGTATAATAGGGTGAGTATAATATTACATTCCCCAGGCACAGCTTAGGCCTGTTATTTTTATCTCTTTCCTCCGCCTGTTGAACCATTCCACTTTCCATCTAATGTAACTACGAAACTCTCTCTGTGTAATGGAAAGCCTTTTTCAAAGCTTGTTTTCTTAATTTAAAATCTCCATCTAGCAACCTTCAACCGTGCATGATCTGGAGGCGAAATGATATCGAATTTATTACTGTAGCTTGAAACGTAACGTTTATGCTGCATGCAATAGGACAAAAAATTACCTTAAACTTTTAGAAATTTGGCCAGCTAGAGTATGCAATGGTGATGAATCTCATGATGGACAATGTTATGTTGAATGTAAATGCTCTTCCGTTGATTATAAGAATTATGACTCAATAGCTAAGCTCAAAATGCTATTGTGCATAATAAGTTGGCAAAAATGAGTGGAAATGTTAACCTAAAATGCAAAACATGATACATCCGGACATTTATTACAAATTTTACGGTATGATGAAATGGAAGTCAATTTATTAGGTAGATGAAAGGGAAAATGTCAAAGGTAAATAAGTATTAGAGAAAACGAAGAGTGTACAAAGTGATGACTAGAAAATAAGTAGTACAGGAGAGAAGTGTGTAAAATGTAAAAGCAAGTCAAACGATGGGAAAATTTATGGGCTTTTACATGCTTTGAAAATCTTTGTAGTGAGAGCTCAGGTGTTGTGTAGAAAAGACTGGTAGGGATCGATGATAGATGAAAGTGTCCGTGTTAGTTATTGGATGAAATAAAATCTTGAGATCGGAGCAATTCGGTTAGTTCTCGTCGACTCTTCTCCCCTTCAATTTCTCTCAAGGTGACACAGTTGTAAATATGAGATAATATTTATCAGAATCTCCCGCATGACTAATGCAACGTAGGCAGTTGTTTATTTAATGGAAAGCCAGTAGGAGGGATTTCATTTTCATGAATTATTTAGATCTGATTGTCTGTTTACTTTTCGCTTTGAAGAAAGTTTATCTAAATACTGTGTATGTGTTTTTGATTTCAGATGTGCTCGACTACTAGTGAATCAAGCGCAGTCCTCATGCAGTAGCAGCAATCAACCAAGTCCCAGTAGTGATTTACCCAATGAGTATCTCGGAATTGGAATCGTTCCGAGTGGTGGAGGTATTTTAAAAGGAGCCACAGGAACCACTCCTGGAAGAAATAAAAATTGTCGCGGGACACCACCTCCTTCGTCACAATCTTGTCCCTCTCTTCGTTTGAGTCGACGAGGAACAGTAACTTTTTCTACTCCAACGACCTGTCCAGGTAGCAAAGATAAATCCCCCGGCTCTAGCTCTTTTGCATCTGGAGATGAAAGTGAAAAATGTCACACGAGCAGGAAAGAGAGGTCTATGTCTATATCAAACCCTAATGCCAACTTAGCAGCCAAAAATATGCATTCCTCGACATTGTCAGATATATCTATTCCGACTACATCACAGAGAAAATAATTTAACAATAATATACTAACTTTAGGTACTTAGAAGAAAACTCTGGATAGAAAACATTCCTAGATGCAACAGTAGTCTTGTACGATTAATCATATTACATGACATACCTATACCCAATATTAATGACTACCAAAATTCTCAAATATTAAAACATTATAAAACTGAAGAGAAAATCCTGTACACTCCCTATGAATCCTTATTCATTCCATACATTCCAATACAACTAATAGCAATACGTAACAAGTCTAGTAGGCGAACATTAATCTAATGATTGTAAGAATTGTAAAAAATCAACTCGAAATTATTGTCAAATGACGGCCATTGTTCAAAAAGAGGATACATAAAAATGGTTTTAATTTATGGATATTTTATCCAGGATATAATAATTCTGTAGCTGTCATCTGATCTCCAGCACATGATTTGGCTCAGTGAGCTAAGAAATATAAATCTGAAATTAGTAGTAAAGAAAGTTTTTCAAGGAAAGCAATAATAATAAATCAAATCAGTCTGTATTCTTAGATGATTCGTACATTTTCCATTGTATTTAGTATAAAACAAAGTCAGTGAATAGAAGAAATATTATGCGAAAAGTTTACAGAAGAAATTCGGTCAAAGTTACAATTTACAATATATTACAATATCCTAGCCAATCGTAGAGTGTATACCTACCCTGTAAGTTATCTGAGATGAAAATACATACTATATCTATATAGAGTTCCACATTTTTATGTACAATATTAAGTATACCATAGATTCCAATGAACAGCACAATATGAAGTGACAAAAATGATGACAAAGAAACAAAACAAGGAGAATTTATGTTTATGTTGTACTTTATTGTGTAGTGATACATACTAATACATACCATGTAATAATAATATGTACATCTTTAGTGTTCATGATGAATTATTGCTTTGTAGTAGTTGGTACTTACAGATAGGTACTTAATGCTAGCGTTTTTCAAGTATGTCTTACGTACTCAGGAATTGACTTGACTTGTATTATTGTATTCGTAGCGTATTGCAGCAAAAATCTCAGATATTCCTTCGTCCCAGGTAAAAAAATCCTCAATAATATTAGAGCGGAAAGGAAGGCAATAAGTTCTTATGTGCAGTAGATATACATAGTACAAGATGTAATGTATGTATGTATGAGATCGGATAATATTGTATTGGAGCTGCTAAAGGTACGTATCTATAGTCTAAAGGAGCATTCCTAAAATGTAACTGTTAGTGTTACTATTATGAGCGTTGTTTCGGTGTCCATGTTTTCAGTTCACCTTATGCGATGGGACTCTGTCGGCGTCGCTCCTTTTCATAGGAAGGATAGTGGCGACCATATACATGACATTATAGGAACTTACATAATGCAGAGTTACTTCTCTTGGTTGCAGATAACGAACTGAATCACTGCACAAACACTCTGGAGAATAGCAACCTTAATATACAAACATAGTATAAGTACGTATAATACATTTAATGTGGGGTAGTACTAGGTCCCTTTTTGTTTAAAGAGCATGGAGTATGTGTAGGTAACTTCAGACATAACTACTACTCTGTACTTTCTCTTACCCACACTGGGATCGAAAAGTCTTTTCTGGCTGGAGATCTCATTTAAAAACTCCTGCATTCATATAAGTTAATTTATGCATACCTACATACACACACAATTTTAAAAATGTAGCTCAAAATGAATGTAAATCAATGGATTAATATATAGAAACAGATTACAGAATTCTTTTACATAAGTAATTAGGTATTTATAAGGATAAACTGTGTTACCATAATACTAAGCTACTTGACGTATAACTTTCTTTTTCTCTATGAGAAATTGAAAACTCCATATGAAAATATTAATCATTCCAAATCCATGAAAATTTTCCTAACTTTCACCTAAATATCGTCCGAGTTGATAAAATTCTAGCGAAGGTATACCGGTGAAAGTTTTATATAGAGTTAGCATAGGAAAAGTGAAAGTACTAGCAACTATCATGTTGGATTGTACGATATAATCAACATAGGTAATGTTACAAAAGATTCTGTGTGTGCCATTAAGTACTGCATTTGAATATGATTAGGAATATTAAACGATATGGAGTTACGTTATTTTGAAATATATAACTGAATATTTGTATGTCTAAATGCCTTCATTGTCTTATTGTAAGTAATACATTATACGCTGTGCTGATTTGTACAAATAGCCTTGTTGCCTTTTACCAAAGTGTTTGCAATGCATGCTTCCCCATTCTTTAGTAGGTCCATTATCAATTACTTATATTTTCTACTAAAGTAATTGACGGATAACATGCATTATCTTTCACGATTTTGTGAAATAGTAGTGAGCTGATTGCAAGTAGTCCATTTGCAGAAACATCAATTTAGAGAAACTGTCTTTGTCGATATAAATTCCCTACTTTAGAAGCCATCAGAATGCATTAGACATATATCCTGGGATTAGACAAGGATTGAATGGATAGTGTGGCACATACTATCTGTAGATAGTTTATAATCATAGCCAATATTATAATTGCTCGTTTACTGGATTGCTCCACAAGTATATACTTGTACTGCTTCCTAATTTATTGCACTCGACGAATGCTGTATTTCGCCACATTTCACAGGATATGGATGGAATGGATAGAATAGATATCACAAATTGATCAATATTTAATATAAAGCATTACTCATCATTCGCCTGAGAATGGATAAGGCATTTCCTATTAACGACATAATATTATGTAATAATCTAATAATCCCAGATTGATCCCTTTACAGATAGAATGTCTAAACCTTAGAATATACCAACTCAAGGCATATAAGTATAAGTAATAGAAACAACATTAGTAATATGGGATGATGTAAGATATGAAGTTGTTCATGTAGAATAGCAAATGCCCCTGTTTAAGGGTGGCTGAGCATCCACATTACTAATCTGAAACTGACAGAACGGAAAGGACATGCTGTCATATTACCATAGTATAAATTATGATAGTACTTTTTATAAATTCTATATTAGGTCGGATGTCGTATTTCTGTAGTAATCTGCAGTGCACTACGTGACATTCCCAAATAAAGTCGTCTAATATCAAAAAAAATTGAAAATGAAAAGGTCTAGGAAGAGAGTCGGAACTGGAAAGGACAAGGAGTCGAGTCAGGTTATGACGATGAGATGACGGTGACATAAAGTGGATTGAGATTGCCTAACTAAGTACATAACTAGAGAATGCAAAACAGGAACTGTCAGTATACAGAGAAGAAAGAAAATATGGAGGTATACCTTAGATGTGATATTCTCTCAGACTCCTTAAGTAATGTAATTTAGACGGAAAGTACCTACATAGAATTCCTATTTAGATATTATTACTCTGTTAGCTGCCTAAGTTGGCTTTTAGATCGGGAAAAGATTTCTTTATCCTGTCATAATGCATCTCTGTATATGTATTATTGTGTCTGCACTCAAATATGATATAGAGAAGCAATGCTAGGTAATCGTATCACGAAACCATGTACCTTCACGATAATAGCACCTTTAGGAACTTGATAGGCACTTCAAATGGCTAATATAATATAATATATTCCTAGTTTTAGAAGCGATCCGACCTACATAATGCTCTTGCTAAACTACCTCTCCTGCTACATTACACACCGTTCCCGCATCTACTACTAACAATATACTCACTTCAAACGCTTCAACTTATATAGTTAGTTTAGCTCTAGACCTCCACATTCCAGTTCTCCTCCGTTAGGCACATTGGCAAAATGTCATGTCATGGCAAACCGATGCAATTCCACTGCAGCCCATTCCAATTCCAACTCTTCTCGATCAATAGATGAAATAAAATATAATAGATTTTATACCCAGGAATTGGTTCCTCTCCCTCCCTCATCTATCCTCTCCATACTTTTCGCAATAATACAACTTCACTTTTATTGCTTCGTCCCATCTTCTTTTACAAAGAATTCTCTCCTCTTTTCATTACAATATAAGTACTTGCTCTGTGAATGGTTATGCCCTATTCTATATCTATAAGCCGTATGGACAATGTGAATTATGCAGCTTCAAGCTAAACAAGTTCGGCTTTAAAGTAGCTGTAATTGTAACTTAAGAAATACAGGTTACAATTTGCACAGTTAGGAAATTATAATTTCGCAAACTTCTTTTGCATATTTGACCTTAGTGTTGCATTCTTTAAATAAGTAAGTACTATAACTTCCGATAGGAAAATTACGTCAGGTAGAAATTAGGTTTATGAATGTAGAAGCTTATAGAATGAAGAAAATTAGACGAAAAGGGAAATGTAAAATGATTTCAATAGAAAATTCTCGAGGAATATACGGATGAGATATCAGCAATAGAGTGCCAATACGAATTTAAGTGAGTAAATGCAAGGTGAATTCTATAAGATAAGGAAAAGTTGGTAAGTTAAGCTATGCATAAACTAGAATCTATTAATTACAACTTGGTCAGTAAATACTTAGATAATATACCTCTATGGATGGGTATTTGTACTACCTTATACATGTAAGTAGGTCTAATACGTTTAGAATAATGAATTGCTCCAAGAATACATAATAGATTCACACAGTAATAAACAGTTGCACTCATTTAGTGTCTTTAATTACCCTGAATGCAATACATTATGTGTTAACTGAAGTTTTATAACCAACTCACAGATATAAGAAATATAGATAAATTACTTAAAATTCTTTTCCTGTCCAATCCCCTGACCTTAACAATTATTACTTAGCACAGAATTCTGTATACATAAATATTGCATGCATGAACCATTACTTAAGTGTATCCATACGACTTATAATGACTAAAGTACTTTGTGTTCTCTATATTGTATTTTAAGGTTAGGCATATTATAGTAAAATAAATGTGGCAAGAAGACTCGTAGTAGACAGTGATAATTAGTGAACAATAATTGGGTGCTGTGGTCATATCTAGATTCCTAGAAAGAAGCTGATGGATAGAGAAACGTGATTGTACTTATTATATGGGTTGCATTTACCATAGAGAGATCTCTTAATATATACAGAAATGAAGTAAACGTCTAACGAAATGTAGTTTTCTATTGGGAGAGAGGTCAATTTCTAGGAAGAAATAATTGTTAGAACGAACTAGAACAATACTACTATATTATAATTATAATAGTCAATATGTACGAAATGTCTAGTATTTAAAGTCATATTACGTGGTGTGAACGATTAAATGCAATTCAGAAAAATTGGTATAATCGAGCATTGATGTACTGCTGTAGTAAATGTTAGGCTATATAAAATACATGTAGTTCATGTACTGAATAGACGAGTTTTATGCATACAGTATTCAAAATATAAACCAATGAATGTTACCGTTAAGATATTAAATATGAGTCTTAAGGTTTGTATGGTATTGACATTTCAATATCTATGATATAGGTACTCATCTCCAAATAATAGAATCGTAACAGACAATTGGCATTTATGTAGTAGAATTTGTTGTGTAAGCTCCTTCAATTAAATGTAAATACTTTTATTGTGCGCAGTTATAAGTTCCGTATATTTTGCACTGTTTGCAGTCGAAAAAGGCACATGTTATGTACCTGTGTAAACCAATAACTTCTTTTTCAATTTTATCTTATTTAAAAAAAGCTTACTTAGGATGGAAATTTTCACGATTGTTACTTGAAATTATGATTGTAATTATGCAGATGATCCGATGTTATGTGTATATGTAATGTTAGTAATTTGAATATTGTGAAAACTGCATGTGTATTAGTTCTCCACAAAGATTTGGTGTTTTTATGGGTGCACTACCTAAATATGATACACGTAGTACAATGCACTAGAAGTTAAATATAATGAAATGTGTCGTAGCCACAATGGGTATGTATTTAAAATCGTCGTATGAAGATAATGTGTATGTTTGTGTAAACACTGAGATAAATGGTAAATTCGAAATGAAAACTCCCTTTTAAAATTCTGTTAAGGAAAACCTTGCGAAAATTTTTGCAATACAAATGTACACATGAAGTGACAAAATTCCAAATAAATGCCAAATGGGTTTAAATGAAAATCTAATTAATTGAAATTATTCATACTTCTATACTAACATATATTATAATAATATGTAATGGAACGGGGAAATGGAAATTAACGAAGCTACAGAAATGTTTATTAACTGATAAATTAGTTACAAGTGATCTACAGTTTTTGAGAGAAGCTACAAATCTTCGTAGTATATATACACGTTTAATGCACAGTAAAACAATATGTAATAGCTTTATTCACAGTCAACAGTAAAGAGACAGTCGACTACAAATGCATATTATTTAATTAATTTCGACTTTAGCTTATGACTTTTATGGATATTCTTTGCTAGTACTTGGATTCTCTCTGCTTTTTTACTGCTTGGACACATTTTGCCATTGTGGGAGATGCACGAGAAATTGCGTCGGTCATATAAAAGTCCTCGAGTTTCTTAAGAGGAACGTCCAGGGGGTCGCTACCCAATGACTTATTTGCCGAATCGGATAATTCAGCGGCTTGTGCAAAATAGTTAGCCTCTTCCACTTCTCCGTAGCGAGTTAAAGTTGGTGAAATGTCTCCCATCCGTTTTCTGATTTCATTCAGGTTGTCGTACGGCAATTTCAATCCCATTATCTAGAAACATTTGGATTGCATGTTTAGAGTTCATAGATAAAAAGATGAGATTTAATTCAGCCCATAGTAGTTTCATCCTTGACATTAAATGTTAGCGACTAACGAGAAAATGAGGATGTAAATGAGATAATGAAACGAACCTCAGACAAAGCTCTAATGATTTTCCAGTCCTCTCTAGCCAACCCGGGTGCCGTTACTGCTAATGTAGTTTGCTGAGCACGTCCTTCAGTGTTTACGTATGTGGCTTGCTTCTCCGTATAAGCTGCTCCTGGAAAAACTGCATCAGCCATTTCCGCCCCTTGGTCACCGTGATGCCCTGTGTTTTCAAATAAAATTAGAGAGGATAGCACGCAGACTCCCAATTAGCTTCATTGCAACTCATCAAAAATAAATACCTTGATAAATTACGAAGCAATCTTTTGCTAAGTCAGAGCGTTTAATAACACCTTCATCAGCTCCTAGCATGAAAAGTACTTTCGGCTTAGCCTCACGGATTTTCTGAGCACCCGCAGAATAACCTAAATCTAATGCTGCTACTTGAGAGGCCACACGATGGAGGATATTCAAAACACGCCAATCAGGAGCTACTTGTCCCTTTGCTCTTAGACCAGCACACAACTTTTGAAGTTTTGCTAAGATAACTGCGCCATCAGGTCTCTGAAGTGCTGTAGACCCTAATATGATGATTGGCTTTTTCGCTTTTGACAATTCAGCACTGAAAGGATGTTTACCGCTGAGCAAGGAATCAACTTTGTCACCACCTGCACCCAAATGCTGAAAAATAATAAAAATAATAAATGTTGTAGCGTACACAGAGCATTTAAATTAATACTTTATGTCCAGTCACTGTCATATTAACTATACCTCGTACTCATACGTGAGGTCAACTTTTGGACCTAGTAGACCGATTGTCAATTCGTTATTTATCCAACTTTTGCGAATACGAGCGTTCAAAATAGGAGCTTCGAATCGAGGGTTTGTTCCAATTAGAATAACCAAATCAGATTCTTCAATGCCAGCAATCGTAGAATTAAGAAGATAGTTCGATCTCAAGTCTGTGGCTGACCCATCTACAGGGAATATTTCTTCAGTACACAGTATTTCTGAGTCAAGTCTGTTAACCAAATCTTTCAATGCTGTTAAAGCCTAAAATCAAATAGTAAAGATTGAGTGAGAATTGCAAATCAATAGATATACTGCAAAACATAAACTCGCAATTTATTAATTTTACTTCTGCATCAACCAGGCCTCCAGCAATAGCACCGATTTGATTTCCCTTGGCTGCTTTTAATTTCTGTGCAACACCAACCAACGCATCCTCCCACTCCACAGGTACAAGTTCTCCGGAAGAATTTTTCAACATTGGTGAAGTTAATCGTTGCCTTTTCAATCCATCACAAGCAAATCTCGTCTTGTCTGAAATCCATTCTTCGTTAATATCCTAAACGTTTTCAAATATTTGTTAATTCATTACCTTTTAAAATCTAGTTTGAATAAAAGAATTGATAGTCGTTAATTAAACATACTTCATGTTGACGTGGAATAACCCTTAGAACTTCTCCGGTTCGAGTAGAAACAACAATATTAGAGCCGAGAGCATCTAATACGTCAATAGATTCAGTTCTTCGAGTTTCCCAAGGACGAGCTGTGAATGCATATGGCTTCGACGTTAATGCGCCTACAGGGCATAAATCGATTACATTTCCAGATAACTCAGACATCAACATCTTTTCGACATAAGTGCCAACTTGCATATCTGAACCACGGCCCGTTGTACCAAAGTCGTCAACACCGGCTACTTCAGATGCAAAGCGAATGCAACGCGTACAATGGATACATCGTGTCATAATAGTTTTTACCAATGGACCAACATTTTTGTCCTCTACAGCCCTACAAAATTTTATTTCCAATTACAGAAACATAAATCCCTGATTTCCACAGCACCGAAAAATATATTTCTACTAACCTCTTTCCAGAAAAATGAATATCTGTAAACCGCGATTTATCTGAACCAAATGTCATCGACTGATCTTGAAGATCACATTCGCCACCTTGGTCGCAGATGGGGCAGTCCAACGGATGATTGACTAACAAAAATTCCATAACCCCTTCTCTTGCTTTTCTTGTAAATTCTGAATTTGTTTTGACTCTCATTCCCTTCATCACGGGCATCGCGCAAGATGCCACGGGCTAATAAAATATGTTTATTTAGTGAATTTTCCATAATTATTTATTTTCATTAGATAATAGATACATTAAAATAAGCTACTTCCTGCCGATTCAGAATATTAACTCATCGACTGAATTTATACAGAACCAATACACCTACCTTTAACGATTTTTCCACTTCGACAAGACACATCCGACAATTTCCAGCAATAGAAAGTCGTTCATGATAGCAAAATCTGGGGATTTCCACTCCAGCAACAGCGGCGGCCTAAAATAATTAGAACTAATTACATTTCTGGTATTATTGTAAATTTTTACATACACATACATATTATAAAGTTCCGTTCTGTTATTGTCAACTGTACTGCATTCTTTTCAGGAATAATAAGGTTGAGCCGATGAATTGACATACTTTCAGAATTATTAAATGCATTTCAAACGAATATTTATTAATAATAATTAATAGAAATGGCTACCTGCAATACTGTGGTTCCTGGATCGACGAGTACCCTCTTGTCGTCAATAAATACTTCAACTTTTTCCGGAGCCGTGGCCATTCCATTGACGCGTAAGTTTGTACCCATCCGTGAGGCCTTCTGGATGGCCCGACTGACCGGAATTCGCATCATTTTTAGAAAATTTCACAAGATTTCTTGGTATAACGACTGATTTTTACGAAAGTTACTGAACAACTATCTACAATAATAAAAGTACCAATTCAAGTTTGCCCGGGCTATTTCACACGAGCTTTCATATCATATCCCAGAAAATACGACTCTTCTGCGATGAAACAAAAATCACAGTGCACAGAGAAAGTGTACGACGAAATGGCAAACTTTCACTTCTTTACCCCATAAAATGTAAATTTTTTGCATATTTTTAGGCATGAAGGATATAATTTATTTAATATTTATGCAAGGGGAAAGCAGCACATTGAGTATTATGTTATTATTATAAGCATTAGCGTATAATTCTTGATTTCAAAGCTTTTCGTGGTTGACAAACTAATTAAGATGCTCTATTGCGAATTGCGATATGGATTAAAATACTAATCGTAATCCCTATGTTATTGGATCATTCATTTGCTATAACGGTTTTCCACAGATCTTTATTTGGCATCACGAATACTTCTGTACTACATGGTTTGCTTATTTAATACCCAATATCATTTCCTTGAAACATAACATTTTAAACGCGTAGCATGTTTGCTATGCCTGTACAATTGTACATACTATGTGAAACAAAATGTGTACACTATACACTACAAACTCAAATTATATTCTAATCTTGTTTAATCGATCACCAAAAGTTTTGTAGCAAATTAGTTGCAATTCAATGAATTATGTTTCTATCAAGTTACTTTAAAATAATGTACGCCTAATAAATACTACTATATAAACTGTACACTGTAGATATGATAAATACACAGATGGAAACAAAAACAATCTCAATCCACTTACACGATTTTCTTTTAAAAAGCGTAACACTTTATAAAATACACACAAAATATAACTTAATTGTAAACCTATTATTGCTCACACAGTCACAGATTGCGAATAATTTATTTACTTTTACTTAGTTGATGCCTAAGAATACTATTAACTAATATAGGACATTGAGGACGATAGTGTAGTACGGACTAGTTTTCCAAATTAAGTATACTTCTGAGTAGGTATTTAATTTCTGTACTCTGTACTGTATACAGGCAGTAAGCATTTTAAAGATGTGATGAGTCTTTTCATTACTGGGAATGTGAGAAAGAATTTTTCTGGGCTTTATTAAATACGTCAACATAGAAGAACCACTCTTAGCTATTGTAAGGGCTGCGGCTGTAGCTAAATAATTTTGTGATCTTCAACGTTGACTTCGACGAGTTCCTGGAGCTGGTGACGATACTCTAGAAGAACTTCTGGAAGATCCAAGATTGTCGCTAACACTTCCTCCCTTCAAATTCATAAATTGCAATCAAATACAGAAATGAAATTATATGAGTAAAAATTATAGAATTTCATTTATTGAAAGATTTTCTTACATCGTCCTCTTGTTCTTCCTCTTCGTCACTGACGTAACGCTTTGATCTCTTTCGTTTCGGTCGAGAACTTTCCACATTGCTGCTCATACTTGTCGTAGCAGTGACAGTACCAGTTCCAGTTTTCTTCTTTAATTTAATGCGCATTTTGATTGACGTGTCGTCCTCTGCTGACGCGCCTTCATCTTCCTCGTCCTCTACAACTTGAATCAAAAACATTTTCCAATTTAATTCAAAAATATTAATTTCTACTAGCCTTCCAGAATAATAGATAAAGATAATTATTAATATCTTAAGTATTTCATAGAACAAAAAATAAAAAAATATTCACACTATCCTTAATATATTTCTAATTAATCAATACTCCACGCAAGCTACAAAACATGTGCAGATTTTTGACTATTATAAATAGTTAAAGTTATAAAAAATGTTATCTACAGGACTTTCTCAAACTTTAAAGACAATTAATACGATGGTAATACGATGGTAATTGACACTAAATTTTATAGAAACTAAATAATAAAAGCAAAGAACTATAATGTATTCTTAAATGCCTGGTTTAAATCTCAACAGCCTTGCTAAAAGTAGACTAAATATGTATACAACAATGCTTCAATATAGTGATTTAGAAAAACTAACCTCTCGCTTCAGGTTCTGTATCATCTTTATCATCTTCATGTTCCAATCTCTCTCGGGCGCTAGTAAATACAGACTGTAGTACAATTGAGTCTTCGTGTATCAAAGATGCTTCCTCATTAAAAGTCTGAGCATTTTTACAAAGGAGAAGAAAGTCCTTTTCCAAGTCATCAAGACTGGCGTACTGAAATCAAAGAAATTATTAAATTAGGGTATGCTTTGCTAACAATTGAATACGATATGAAAAGTACCATCAAATTGACCATAATTAAAGTTGGGTGCCCGTTTTAAAATCACAGAGCAACATTTAAATATTTACCTTGTGTTCTTCAATGCGAGACATGATTTTCTTAATATCCAGAGGTTTCTTGATTATATCATAATAGTAAGGAAGTTCTCGTTTGGAAGGGAGCTTCATGAAAGGCTTGCTCAACACCCGCTTGTCACTATACAATAATACATATAAAAAATAAGAGTTGAAAAACATTAAAACTTTAACTAATATTTACCATTTTTAATGGTACTTATAAAATAGCTTACCTATCTTGGTATGTTACTACGATGTTCATAAGTTTCTCCATTTGATTTTTGAGTTTCATAGCCGCTGCCTTTTCAGACACAGCAGCATTCGCCTCAGATTTATTCCTTCCTCTTTTCTTAGGAAGTTCTTCTTCTTCCTCTTCTTCAACTTTCCCACGCCTTTTTCGTCGTGTTCTCTTTTTACCTTTCCTATCCTCTTCTTCCTCTTGCTCTTGTCCTTCTTCGTCCATCGCTCCTACCAGTTTTAACCATTCTTTTTCTGTTAATGAGTCGGTGTAATCGACTTCTTTCCTCTGTCGAGATCCACGGCCGTAGTACCTTTCTTCCTCTTCGTCATCCCACCGTTCCCCCTGCAAAATGTCAAATAAAATTAATAAATACCAAATCAATAAATGTACAATAAAATAATGCAATTTCCGTGTTAAAATTATTTACATCAATTTCTTCCTCCTCACGTAACAACCAATCTGGCAATTCAGTCTCTTCCATTAAACGGGGCTTCCGATTACAATTTGCATCATCTCTTCTTCTCTCCACGTCCATTTTTTGAAACAATTCAAATTCATTTTCATGTCTAGCAATCATTTGATTAACAGTTTCGTCATCAGGAACTTCATTTTCTTCTTCATCATCAGCTTCGTCTTGATGAAGAATTGTTTGCAAAAACTGTTTTCTTTCAGTTCCAGTGGATTTTTGATCAAACATTCCAGCTTGAATAACCTGCGATCATTATATCCATTAGCCATTTTTATTTTAATATTTAATGCATTGTTGATAATATTGACATTTCATTAAGGAAACTGCACTTTCACCATAAAAAAATCTTAGACACTTAGACTTTATGGCTAAAAAATTGCAGGAAAACCTTATTTTCGCCTTTCCCACTATATGAAACTTTCACTTTCACCCACTTTCACCAGAGCAAAAATGAAAGTTTTATGTGGTTGTGAAAAATCATTTGCTATGTTGTTTGGAGGTGAAAGTGTGTTTAAAGAAAATGTATTTAATTTTGCATTACCTTCTCATCCATATTCAATTTATAGCGAGCAGCGGCAAGAATTCTTTCCTCCACAGAATTTACTGTCATTAATCTCAGGACTCGAACTTCGTTTTGCTGTCCGATACGATGTGCTCTGTCTTGAGCTTGCAAATCCTAAATTCACAAATGACTAAATAGAATTGTTACTCAATGCGATTTTAATACACTAATGTCCTATGGCATTTACACTGTACCTGGTGAGGATTCCAATCTGAATCAAATATGATGACCGTATCAGCGCTCTGAAGATTTAAACCGAGACCACCTGCACGAGTACTCAACAGAAATACAAAGTACCCAGAATTCGGATCATTGAATCTTTTTAGAAGGTCTCCTCTGTCGTCAGACCGGGTAGTACCATCTAATCGAAGGTACTGAAATCCTCTGTAGTTTAAGTAATCCTAAAACGAAATAAATAACCATAATATCTAGTTTCTAAGTGTCATTACTAATGGATATCTACAAAATATGTGAAATTAAAACGGAATGAAAGCTGTACCTCCATGATAGTCATTAATTGAGTCATTTGACAAAACAGAAGAACTCTATGCTTAGTATCGTGTAATTTAGGTAGAATCCGGTCTAATAGTTCAAATTTTCCGGACGTTCTCCAAATCTCGGCACTGAAAACAGACGAAGCGAAAGATATTATAATAAAAACACAAAAATCTTATTTTTATGGAATCTGAGATTCAACTCTTACGTCACTTGACCAGATTGGTCACAGTATGCATCTTCAATGTGCTGAAACATAAAAGGGTGATTGCACAACTTTCTCAATTGCATTATAGTGTTCATCAGTGCTTTGCTGCTGCCTTTTCCTTGTTTTCCTTTCTCAGATCCATCAGTAAGAAGTACTCCCTTGCTTTGCATGTGCCTAAAAAAGTAGGTGTTTTATATTTGTACTATATATTTAGTTCAAAATTAAAAAATCAGACAATTGTATAAATTATAAATACCTGTAAAGAACTCTTTGCAAAGCTGACATATCACATTTAATAATATATTCTACTTTGTCGGGCAATTGTGACTCCACCTCCTTTTTGAGACGTCGTAGTAAAAACGGTCGTAGAACTTTATGCAATCTTCTAATGATTAGGATGGTTTCCTCTTCATTTAATTCTACCTTTTCTCCAGTAGTTGCAAATGGGGCATTAAACCATTGCTCGAAAGTAGAGCATGATTTAAATATAGATGGAAGAAGAAAGTTAAGAAGAGCCCATAATTCTGGCAACTTATTTTGCAAGGGTGTCCCGGTCAGGAGAAGACGATGAGGAGACAGATAGTGCGTATTCAGGACTTGGGTTAATTTGCAATGGTGATTTTTCATTCGATGGCCTTCGTCAATTATCATATATTTCCACCGCAGCTGCAAATTCGTCGATACATTTGAACTTAGAATTTTTCTTAGCGTATTCATTAACTGTAGATATTATTATTTACCTTTGCCAATACTGCCTTGTCTTTAATGATGTACTCATAAGTCGTTAAAAGAACGTTAAATTTCGTTGCTCTCATTGAATTTTGAAGAGTACGTCTTACTGCAGGAGAACCTTTATAAGCCACCACGTTTACTGAGGGTGCCCACTTTTCAAATTCCAGGACCCAATTAGATAATGTCCTGAAATTTATGAGAAAATAATCGTTATATTAATTATTTTCTATGCTTTGTGACAACATTCGATTCTGCTAATGACGCATATAGTAATATGGACAACGAACAGTTGTACACTTACGATAAAGGAACTATGATTAGGTATGGACCAAGGTTCTTCTTTTTTTCCATAAGGAATGTTATCAGACCAATAGTCTGAATAGTCTTTCCCAAACCCATTTCATCTATAAAAAACCATTTAGATTAGTAGCCAGTAGAAAACAAAATGTAGCCCAAAAAATAAAAAGCAAATTCTTAAGTAAGGTATACAAAGATTTAAAAAGTACCTGCTAAAATTCCGTTCAAGTTATTGTTATACAGTGACACAAGCCATTCTAAACCCTGCATTGAATCAAATTACGAATAATTAAATTACCTGCAAATTAAAGTGTAAAAGGTATAACTATAAGTAAAATTGAAATGGGTTACTTTTATTTGATATTCTTTTAATTTTCCGTTAACCAATATGGCAGCCTGTTCATAAACTTCTTCTCTAATTGTATGTGCAATGCTAAAACATAAGGACATAAAAATATATCACTGACACCTAACATTGTAAATTACAATTTTTATGAAGACGAATTTTTTGCAGACAACTTTAGTCGATATTTTTGTAATAAAATACAAACCCATAATAATTCTGCTCCCCCATTTGATTTCTATATTCATCATCTTCAACTTTGGCTTTCTGAATAACTTCTTCAACTTTCTCTTCAGGTATAGCATCAGGATTCTTTTCTATTTCCTCAATGTGCACTACTGGCAATGGTGGCGGAGGTGGCAGGGTAGGCTTAGCTATAATAAAAATAATTAGTATACAAACGGTAAATAATTTAAATATCCGCTCATATAATATCAACATGACATGGTACAGATACAGTAATACGGATAGACAACTGTCTTACGAGGTTCCTCCTCCTCCTCTGATTCTTCTTCCGAAGCTTCTTCATCATCGTCGTCCTCCTCTCTAGGGGCAATTTCCCAACCCGGGTGCGATTCCAACCATGACTGAATTTGGGAAGATGTTGGAGCCTCCTCTCCACTTAACGTTTTACCAGTTGCCGTTTCTAAAACTGTGACCTTAGCTTCCGCTAACTGAGAATTTTCATCCTTCAATCCTTCTACCTGATCACCCCCTTCTCCCTCTTTGGGAACCTTAGGTTTCTGTTTCAAAAAAATAAAATGAAAGATCAGTTTTTTTATTTTTATTTTGCAATGCATCGTTTAAAAAATAAAACTCTTCCCTACCTTCCTTTTCTTTTGCTCTCTCATCTTTCGTCTTTGCTCTGATTTGTGTTGCTTTACCATTTCAGTTAAATTAGCAATATACTCATCGGTTTGTGACAATAAGAAAGCTAGACGCTTATCTTTTTTCTGATCAATAAGTTTCCGATAACCTTCTTCATCTTCAGCCATCAATCGGCGCATACGTTCCTTTTCAATTCTTTCCTGCTCCTTCTTTTGCTCTCTTTCTTGATTTGCATGATGAAGTAAAATGGCTTTATTCAAACGTACGACTTTCATTTGATTGTTTTTGTGATGTTCGCGTAAATCTTTTCCATGTTGTAACACAGAGTTCAAAAATTCCTGCAAATAATAAAAAAAGTATCGGTTTTTAATGATGTCTATATGCAAAGGTATTTGACTAAACCTAATAAAATTCGGTACTAATCCAACCTGATGTTTCTGCCTTCTCTTCCTTTCAGCTTCCAACTTTTGTTGTTTCTCAAGTCTTTCAGTTGCTCTAGCTTCTCGGAGTCCCTGTCTTTTCGTCCGCTTGTACGCTTTGATCGTTAACGACGATTCCAATGTTGAATCACGTCTCATGCAACCTACGACCTAGAAATTACAAGATCCACATAACAATAAACACCAAAATAGTTCAGCAAAAATTGAAGCTAAAAGTGGCTTTATGAAAACAGACTTACCTCCTGTCTTAATTGTCTTTGGAAATTCAAGAGACGGAGGGCCCGAAGCTCTACCTGAGCTTTACAACGGATGTCATCAGCCATTGTCGTCGGTATGGTATTTAACTCCTCTAGTCGGTAGCATATTCTCGATGATAACCTACATGTTGAAATTAAAAACCACAATAAATTGTTAATTAAAATTAAAATTTCAGTTCAATACTGCCTTGTGACCTTTTCAAAGAATAAACAACTATTACTATTATTACTAATTAGGTGTCCAAATTATAAGCTACACTTTATAATATTCAACTACTGAGCCTGTTACCAAAATTATTAAATTCTAGGCAGCACAAAGTGTACCTGTTCTCTCTTTCATTTAAGAGGATGACTGGATCGACTCCTGAAGGCTTTTCCACGGGTGTCAAACGATTTTGTCTCTGGACAGGAGCTGGAATGCTACCTTGAGTTTGCACCGTGCTTTTCACATTAACGCTAGTAGCACTCACGGTAGGTGGTTGCTGTAATGTCTGTGGCTGGCTTTGAGTAGTATTGATTGAAGGAGTAGGAGTCGGTGCAGTAATCTGACTTGTAACGGGGGGGATGGCAGAGGGTACCGAATTGTGAGGTCCACTGGGACCACTGATGCGGATATTTTGTCCAGGACTTGGTCCTAAAAGAAAAAGTTGCATTTTTTATCTATCATCGAAATAAAGGCTAATTGTTTCCTAAAATATAATACCTGCTGGTTTTGGAGAAACTTGATTCGGAATAGGAGTACTATCACTTCGCTTCCCTTGTACAGCTGCACCAATGTGTGGTGGAAGTGGTTGATTTCTGGCTAGAAATCTATAGGCCATTATTTGAACCTTTAATAGCTGCACTTGAGCGGGGGAAAATATCGGTTGTTTAGACGCTTCGGTAGTTGCAGAAGTAGGAGAAACTTGACCATATCCTGTTCCTGGAATGTGCCGCGGTGCTGTATTAGAATCTGTTGGACAGGCTCTGGCTCTCATTGCCAACAACTGAGCGTAGCGAGGGTCGTCTTGTAACCCTTTTTCTTCCATGGTAGCAATTGCTCTTTGCAATGCATTAGCACTATCTGAGTTCGACTGTAATTTTCAAAGAGGAAAATGAACCAAATATTATGATTTTATATTGAATTATACATATATTATATTTTCCAGTTTTCTACTTGATAAAAATAAGAGCAAAATAGTAACTAAGAAGTTGGATACCAGGCTCTTTTTAGGGGTGGCAATGTTTTTACTTTTCAAAAACTGTAGCACTACTTACTCGTGGACTTCGTCCAAATTCATCTTCAGTAGCTCACAAATTGCTTTGCTTGCTTTTGTTTAGAAGTCAAAGAACCTGATTTGTGATAACAATGCTTAAGTCCATGACTTACTATATGATACAATTTCAATGTATATGTCTACTAGTGATTGCCATACACTATCCACTCTTTCCTACAAAAATTCACCATACGAATTCATATGTGTGTGCTATACAAAAGCAAACAAACCGTAATTGGGAATTGTTGATGATGTTGTGTTGAGAGAGACTGGCCGGCTGTTGTTCCATACGGTATTACACTTGGATGATGTGGAAGCGGTCCTCCATGTCCCCCTGTCACATGATGCGGGGTATTAATTGGCATGGGTGGTGGCATACTGTTAGGCCCCGTAGAATTCTGCTGTTGTGACATTCCTGTAGGGGATCCAACAGACAATGGCGGAGCCATGGAAGATTTTTGGGGTGGACCCATTCGTGGTTGAGGTGCTTGTATAGCTACCCCTCCTCCTCGAGATGACATTGTATACTCACTCCGAACCTAAGCAAAAACACATTTAAAAACTTGTATGTACTTGTTTGGACAAAGCACTTTCATTTGCGGCTCGGTGTTAGGTAGATTTTTATCATCAGTTTCATTTTTTCATTACAAGTTTTATATTTTACTTACATTTAAACTAAGATGAGTTGATGTTTTTGTCAGTTGCCCCCACGCAGAGCAGCGATTGTAATGCTAATAATGATAATAATTTAAATCAAATACAATCAATCATTTTTTAGAATTTTTGAAAACTATTAAGTACCACACACGACACTCAGTGTCACCATTAATAAATACCTTCGAATTACGACCTCAACGTCTTTCAATACTTAATGTCAACTTAGTTGACAATGCAATGTCGGCCAATCAATCCAAAAGCCAAATTACGCAACGATTGAATTGACCATCAACGATGTATAACGAAACGACTAGCCCTGAAATTCAAAAAAAATTAAATATGTACGTAATAAGACAGGTCAATCCCAATTAATTAAATATTGAATGTTAATAGTTATCCAAAAAATAGTTTCATTTGCTTACATCTTATGACTTTTCAAAATGTTACAAATGAAATACGGCAGTAAATAAATAACAGTAACTTGTGTCGGAGTAAAGAAAGTGCTGATTTGAATAATGGCCGCGAAACTAAATTGCAGGGGCACTGTGAGAAACTACTCATGCCAAACTATATCACTACTAAACTATCACATAATCACATTCCACTTCATTCCAGAGTCTGGCTGGACTCTGGAATGTTTGCGATGAAAAAATAATAGGACATTTATTTTTGGTAATTATTTTAACTGTTCATAATTTTATTGTAATAAGGTACGGTTGATGTTGAATAATAGATTTAAAGTACACATAATGACAAGGAAAAGTTATAGTTAGACTACCCTACATCTGTGAAAATATCCTGCATTAACAATCACAGCTATTTTACAGACTTATCTTGACTTGATTATCATCCTTGTCCGGTGATTTGTTCATTGCACTTATGCAAACATTAAATTAGGTTTATTATTATT
>JABASH010001961.1:0-22674 GCA_019776445.1 Tomocerus maximus | reverse complement strand
ATCTTCTGAAGCACAAAAATACATTTAGTGCCTATTCAGGGGCCGGGTATCGCACACCCTTAAGTAGATTCAAACAATTTGCTATTTCGTATGCAACTTGAAAAGGTGTTACCCATTCACTATTTATTCAATGTATTAGAATCTACTGGTTCTTAATGTCCTACCAAATCACTATTTCCAAGATTAGAAAATCATGCCAATTAAAATGGGGAATTGTTCACATGAAATACAAATATAATGTGGCAGCCTCTACTGCATGTCACTGTCGGCTAATCATATAAAAATGTTGTCAGGATAAATAAAATTATAACATTATGTAATGATGAGTGCATGTGCGTGTTTGTGTCATCCTTTGGCTTATGTATTTTAAAAACGAGAAGAAAAACTCGGTTTTTCTACTGGCTAATCCTTAATGCATTCATACAATGCGATTCATGAAAAATAAAAAATGAGTATAGGAAGGCAACCGAAGCATGCATCCCACGTACAGACGAATACGTAGCAATTACGAAGTATAAATTGTATTGCCTACAATACAATACTCTAGTTTTGAAAGATATACATGCATTAAATTTGGAATGCCATGCCACACAAACTGGAGCTGGACTTCTGTGGTAGCTAATTGTGTAAATAACACAATGGGGTCCCCGGGTATGTATGTATTTATATAGATAGAGCGAGTCATGTGAGTACAATAATAATATGCAAGTAGTTAAATCATCTGGATTGAACTCGACTCGAGCATTTAGAGCTTTCAGACTGGGAGATAGAGTGAAACTGGAGGATGGTGTATTGTCATTAATGCTGTACAGTAGTAGTGCAGAAAAAAGCACCTCTCACATAACGTCTCATAGATAATAACCACCATTTATGTGCTATCTATATTTATACATTACAAAGTACCTCCATAGACTAGAGTATCATTATGAAAGGGCAAGGAAGGACCACATGAATTATAAACGCAAGCCTAGACAGCCAATAATAAACATGATACATAACATAAAACGCAATAAGCAAGAAAACTATTATTATTTTTGGTACAAGTGCCAGGGAAATTCAGTATTTTTAAAATGTGTATAGACGATGAAGGCCCATAAGTCATATTGTAAGTGTAGTGAACAAAAGATATAAAATGTCATCATAGACATAATGTAGCAGTGTAAGACAGCGTTCCAATTTTTTGTGCACAGAAGGTAGAAATAAAGCAACAACTTGAATAATCTGACATAACAGATAATAGCTACTATAGCACCAACATAATCGTCTCGAATCATAAAAAATCTCTTAGATATAAATGCGTATGAACGTAACTTTACATTTTCTACGTTTACTTTGTCCTGCTGCATACATACAAGTCAGACGAAGGCAAAGCCAAGAGTCTCACAAAACACGAAGTAAAAAACTTGGACTTGTAAAAGCACAGAAGAAAATATACAAAGAGTTTCTGTTCTCTTGTTTAATGCTGTCTCTGTCTCTATTGCCTTCGTTTGCCTTGGTTTCCTTTAGCTCCAAGTTTTATTTTCCTCACGCATCGCACGCTGCGACGTAGAGCTGTGAATATTACATACCTACTATAAAGTACTATGTATATCGCTCCATAATACACTCTGCCATATACATTATGTTTATACACACTACAGAGAGAAAGATCAAAACAGTTATATGTTTATGTATATGTACAGCATAGAAACAGCATATGTGCATTACATAATAATAATGATAGACATGTATAGGCAGCAGTATATTATTATGGGGGTACTCTCTCCGCTCTGCTACACTTACAGTATACTGTAAGTACACTCACATAATATTATTACATCACACACAACAGAACATACATACACAGACGAACTTAAGCCAAAGACGCTCAGAATGCATCGCCGTCTCAGTTCTCTTGAACAAAATCAACTCTCTTGACTTGAGTTTAGGCTGAGCTAGCTGAGTACCACGGACGAAGAAAACTGTTTGAACTGTGGAAAATGTCTGCACAAAGATTTTCCGTGGCACTGTAGTACCAGACTTGACTTTGTGAATGCATCACACGTGGCGCGAAAAGCCACGCTTTGCTGAGTTCAATGAACTCGACCAGCTCCACGTGTCCCGCCCTCCTATCCAAAACAACTGGATGGCATATCATTTCGTTTAGTACAGACATACACTGAACACTTACGCAGTTGCTAGGCTCCTCAGCCAACCAACCACCGACACCGACTAGTGTTCAGCCCTACCAGTTCACTTATCCTGACGGTGGACCACTACACCTATACGGACACCCTGTACACATACCCCTAGATATAAAATACACTATACGCATGTAATCTCTTTGTCTCCATAATGCTAGTACATTTACAAAATCTAATCTTCTACTATGTAGATACATTGATATCTACGCTTCACCCGACCCTAAAATGCTTTTACATCCCTATATGTTGTTCTACTATTACAGATATAAATGTGCTCCCTGCAAATGCCATTTCTGTGGATACATTCACATAATTATTGAAATGAATAATGAAAATGTATACAAAATAGTACCCAGCATGATATTTGTTTGTATTTATAGTATCTTCTAGTAGTATTCGAGGAATATTATTATTATTACTTACTGCAGCGACATGGTGTAACTTTAGTTTAAAATATATGCTTTGTAGGGAGAATGTGCTGCAGTGCACGATGAAAATGTGCACAAGTACACATTCAAAGATATTTTGAACAGATAGAAGACTTTGCATGGGCTTTCATTTCCCGATGTTCTTTGGCTGGATAGATTTTTTGGCTGCCTTGCGTTGGTATGGTTGGTGAAGCCAAGAGGCCAGCCGCCCCAGACCCTTTTAATTTTTAGCTTCCAGGCAAGGCAGTTTTACGCAACGACTTACACATTCGGTCGCTGATGGCTAAATTCCTAAATAACATTCCTAAGCTACAATAATAATGACACTTTCTCCGAAAAATGTTTCTGTGATATTATTCTCAAATAGTAAAAGAAGATTTCGATTTTTTTGCATTATTGGTGCATATAGTACGCCAATGTTGTACTGCATCACAATAATTATAATTACCGACATTCATTGTAGGTACAGTTTGAATTTTGCATGCAGTTGACTTACTGCAGATGCTGAAACAGATTTGAGAATAAATTGCTTTGGAAGGAAGGAAGTTACTTCGAAATCATTCATTCTAAGATACGCATTTAGACAGGTAAGATCATGGAAACATTGGCTATTTGCAGGAGGCTATTTACGGCTGACTTAACCGATGGCAGACTTGATTTAATTATGGAGTTTAGCCGTTTACTAGTGTAGCAGACACCATACATGCATTACTACTACCAGCTATAAATTACAAAACACAACACACACTCGTCTGTCTCTCAATTTTAGCAGATTATTGACGGATTTCTTTACTAAATATTTACTTATTGGTTATTCACCAACATTGAACTTATTCAACTGTATAGAACTACATATCGTAGGATTAAATTATGATTATTATTTAGGTCATCATATAATAGTCTAGAATGAAATTAGAAGACACATTAATATGCGAGTGTACAGGAAACACAATGAACCACATTTGAAGCGGTAGCTATGCAGAGTCAGTATATTTGTATGTGTGTACTGTGAACATTATATGTTTTTCGGTAGAATAAATAAGAATAAAAGATAAAATACGTTCAAAGGCGCTTTGTAGATTTGGAGCTCCACATCGGATAATTGCTTGTAATACAGATAATGCGATGCTCCACTGCTGGTTAGTTAAATACTGCATTTACATATGAACATTGGATCAGTACGACCTGCACAACTTATACACTTGATATATGTTACATTCCCTTTTATATTTACGATGAATCCAACTGCCTGTGGGAAAGTGTAAGCAGCAGAAAGCAGATTGCATATCTATAACTGACTGCAGCTAACTTATTAACTAGTAGAACGTAATGTTATGCATAAATGCAGTTCGTCAGAACCATTATATAGGATTGTACTTCATACAAAATGGGATCGAGTTCCGAGAGCGTAATGAAAGTAAATACTTAGAATATTATTATGTATGTATTCATACATTTATTATATAATGATCATACTTTGTAATAGTAAGTATGCAAGTATGAGAACAATGAACAGTGTACCTACCACAATAAAATGTTTCTTTTGCATGTCATACAAAATGTCACAAACTGTGTGTGTGACTGTGAGCGAGCGAATGAGCTAGAATTACCAATCCGACTTGAACAAGTGAACAAAGAAATATCTTATTGCAATCTGATAATCTGAGAGTAACGTGAATGTTGGCAAATCCAATCGAATATTTTTTCACTTATTATTATTAAACATTGCACTATCTATATTGAAACAATCAACCTCTCATTTAAATATATCCGTGAGAAGGGTTCTGTACGTACTGTTTATAACTCGGTTTGGAGGGGAGGCTGACGGGATGAGACGTCATATAGAAAGATGCAAGGAAATTTCGCACGCTCTGTTAGTCCAAAATGAATCAAAGAAGGCCTAAAAATAAAAATTTTGGTATTATAATAAAAGATCTTCTTTTTTGATTTTGGGGGGAGAGAATTTTCTAGGTGCCCAATTATGCATTATTTTAATAATATTATGCATAATTGGGCACATAATTATCCATATATATCTTTTCCTCACAGGAATTTATTCTGTGCATGTGATTGGATACTCTTTGCCAGATTGAGAACATCTGCGTAAATATCTTAGTGTTTTGTTCACTACAATAATTTGTGCACTTATTTCAAAATTTTGTTGCTTAATATGTACTTTGTAAAAAAGGTATTAAATTTTAACAAATTATAGATTTATTATAAACTGTGATCAAAGCCATGCTTGCAACTGCTGAGTCTGAAAAAGAAAATGTGCTGACATGTTGTAGATAAAGGTATCATTTGAATACCACATCTTTAGACAAAAAAGACAAATCTGTACTTGTTACCGTGCAAAAGAGCGGACTCCCAATCTAAGTTTCACTCCACGGCCAAATTATTTTCGTGGTAATATTAATTTATGAAAATATACAATGGCAAATCATTAGTACCGGGAACATTAACAGAATACGTTCCTTTCATCTACATTAATCTATAATTTAGCCAATTTAAAATTCAAATTTCATTTCCCCAGAAAATTAAAAATACCTACTCACGATCAACTCGATTTGGAAATTCATTCTTACACGTACTCAGGGAAGTGGGTTCAATATTTACAAAAATCACTTAACACCTCATACAATTAATCTCTAAATTTATATCAAAAAGTTTCTACTTTTTTTGAAAATGTAACAATTTGAGACATTTGGGCAACTATGTCAAGACTGATTTATTTAAAGCTAGGTGAGGAGCAGGAAAGCAAATGTATAAATTAATGACTCATATGCATGAAGCCCTTAAGAAGAAATAATTAGTTTTGTTTGTATAAATATTCATACATCATCGACTCGACATACTTGTAGCTATGCATACTTAACTAATGTAGAACTTAAGTAATAGGATTAAATATTCATAACTTTGCCTTTGTCCGAATAAGCGTATAACTTCCTCACAACTTTCACTAGAGAGTAAAATAAGTGAATACTACGCGTGTACATTGCATCTTTAATAATTCTTATTTGCAGAATATGCATAATTTGGATTGAAATTGGCAGCATGTACGAAGAAATTTATTTAACTGCAAATACTTGTATGAACCTTCTAAGTGAGAATTAAACATTTATGTCGTGCTTTCATCATACTTATAAAAACTTAAGAAAACCGTCATCCGTCGTCGTAGGCAAACATGCGCAATCGGGTATGAAATATGATTGTTTGTACATAAATCACTCCACTCTGGGTTGGTATTTAGAATCTTTCGAAATTAAACCAAATATTGATGCCTAAACCTTAGAAATTCTTAACAGTACAGGTGGCCCAGTACAAAATAAACATTTAACAAAGCAATGCCTGATACAATTTATGTAGCTGCATCAGACTTGATAATTCTCATTGGTTATGCTAATAAGTACTCTCCACTTTTTCAACTACTTACTTTGTTAGCAGTCACGCTGCATTACTAAATATATTTATGTGGTATTTTTGGATTGCCATATTGGCAGCGGCACATGTTTCATCAATGTTAATTATAGGGTAAATACGATGTGGTCTGTGGCCTTCTTCCTGTAGGTAGAGCTAGAAATTCTACAAAAACTCTTTCTTACAAGACAGAGGGAGAGAAACCCAAGGAATGGAGCCAAAGCCTCAGGATTCCAGTTTCTGGTGCAATGGAACTCATTCAGGCAGAAACTGGACATCACAAAATATTGAATTTAGGCAGGTAGTTTAGTTCAGCAATGCCATTCTTCCCAAAATGCACGCCGGGGGAATGGGGCTCGCCAGAAATAATTACACGCGTATTTATTAGAATTACACGCGTATTTATTAGGTCTTTATTTATCTAAGTAGTCGACTCAGCTTATTCACAATGTATGAAGCTACTCAATTCAAAAACTTCATTAAAAATAACAGTGCCAATAAGTATGAAATTTTGGCAATTATTCTTTTAAAATAATGAGTCAATCATTCTCTTCTTTCTCTTGTGTCAGTGAAAAGTATGGATGTTGATGAATGCAAGGTTCGTGTTCGTACAATATATAAGTGCTAAAATTCTTATTTATGGAGTATCAAGGAAAAGTCAGTTTTTAAGGACAATGATCAGTATAATGCGTACTGAAACGACATGGTCAAGTAAATATTCATAGTTGCCCATCTAAAATTAAAATAACTGTACTCTTTCTGTGTGCAACTTAAAGTGACATAAGCCGTCTAGAGGGCAATTGAGGGTGAACATTGAAGATGAAATTCATACGAGGAAGAACGACCTGAGTTTATATCGCCGTAAATGTTAGTTTAAACGGACATTTCTTAATTAGTGGCTTCTTTTATCGTTGTAGAATGAGGATTAAATCCCAAAGTGTATTGGATGGTTAGAAGCTACAGGAGCCGTAGCAGGAGGAAAATGGAAGTTTACATACCAATTTATAATGCCTTTCACCCAAAGCGAAGAAGAGGGAAAATATTATGCGGTTGGAGGGTGCAATATCTTCTAAGCGGATTTTTAATGGTTAACAACTCTGCAAATAGCATAATGGGCCTAAAAGCATCTACTATATCGGTGACTGAGTCAGACTGAGTACATGGAGCTGTAGTATGTATTGGCGTTGGCAATATGATAAAGAGAGGTTCAAGTGGGAATCAAGTGAGTACTCGACTTCTCAGTTCAGATTCAGGTTAGCATTAGATTACATTAACGACTTGTACAACTTCAATAGTTACATACCACTCAACGACGCATTCACATCGCATCATCTCATTTTGGAAATTTAATGAAGTGGCGACGGGGACAAGGAAAACGGACCCTCAGAATGAAATCTCCTTTGTTCTTCAATATACTTCTCAAGTACACTTTACCTGCCTACTGGTACTTATTGCAGTAACGATGACAAATACTTAAAAAATATTTACTTTGAAACCAATTTCAATCAAACGTATAAACAGAATCAACTTCTGGAAATCCGAATTACTCGATCATATATAAATTTAGCCCTTCCTTCATTACGCTACGCAGTAACTTCAAATTCATTACGCTACGCAGTAACTTCAAATTCATTACGCTACGCCGTAGCTTTTGAGAATATTCGATATCCGTTCTCATTTCTGTCTCTATCATCTGCTTAAGGCTACCTATGCAGTAACGGGATTCTATGTAATTTCAGGGTTACTACATAGCAAGTGGCTGAATTGGATTTCAGATATTCAATCTAGTCATAAATTCGTGCGTACTGATAATTTAATAATAATGAATTTTTAAAACATGATCAAAGATTGTGTTTGGAGTAGGGATAGGAGAATAACACGTCTCACCTACAGAATGGGGCACTAAAAAGTTATCATGTGACTTTGAGATTTAAGCCTAAACCTCTGCTACCTGTGAAAACCATATCAATTTCACCATTTCACATTTGACCTTCACCATGTAATACTTGCCCTTTATCATGTCATACAACACTTTCACTTGTAAAAGGTTTTTATGGAGTTTAAACTTCAAAATACCCTAATATCGTGGGAATAGGCAAATATTAAAGCAGTAATATCAACTGTTAGGCTTTATTTTTTGCTACTGATATCATTGTGTGATATCTGTGTGACTCAAATTGGAATAAGAAATGACGCATGATAATTGAATCACCGTACAGTTGAATGAAACCAATAATTTAGAAAAAGAGCTAATAGAAAAACCTGGTTTGTCATTGTACACACAAAGCTTCGTCATCGTTATTTATTGTGACCAAAGTAAATTTACCGTGGTACCTAAATAAGCGTAACTATTAATGCATTTTGTGAGTGCTATGTATTAAATACAACTAATTTAAATTGATTCGGCTCTATGTATTTTCATGGAGTAACATTGAATATTTTAGTACTTTTATACAAGCATTATAAGATTGGAGTGAACACTTTCTTTTCACCTTTAAGTAGTACAAATACTAATATACTACTAGTTTAAGGTAAACCTTTCTTTTCGAAATGATTTATTGCATTTAAATCTATGTTAAGATATTAACATCCACTTTATGATGTTTTAAGACAAAGACAAAATGTGCTTGCTTAAGTAAAATAGGAAACTCATTTAGGTATGTCAATTCAAGATAAATTGGTATGATTTGTTTGATTAACACATTCCGGTCGAGTTCTCGGCTGAAAATTTTAATTGTAATTCTACGTTTATCCATGCCTGCAAAATTCACATCTTAACTATTTCGTAATTCGTAGTCATCACTTTTAGCAGGTTAGATGTATACTATGGGGCTGTAGTCTGATGTATAGGTAGCTACTAGTAATTAGGACAAACGACGATGATTTCCATGCGGAAAGATGAATATTGTAATTATTGCTACTTTCTGCTGTGTCTAGCTAGTCACGTTTGAATCGCTTTAGTTCTGCACTCAGTTTGAATTATCATTGTTCTCTGACCCCTATACTACTAACAAGAAATTAGCAATAACTGTCCTAATAATGTTAATATTTTCAATTCCTATTTAGCATATTTTTACAAAAGCATTTAGGAGATACACATTTCAATATACGGACCAAACATATCCCTATGTTCGTATGAGAGAGTAAATGTCGCAGAAAATATCACCAAAGTAAAGAAGAAATGTAAAACTAAGAAGAGATTCATTAAAGGAGTTGACGTTTGTTCACGATCTGAAAGGTTGACTCTGTGTCTTGTTAGAAAAGCAAACATTTACTTTTCATCATCTATGTACTTAGCTAACTATCTCCTTACCTTCGTACAAATGCGTATACCAACTCAAGACAAATCTATACACATAGCGTTTTCTATGCAGGAGTGTGTGAAGTGCATGGAAGTAAATGTGGTTATGATATCAGAGTTTTCATGCCTACTAGACCAAATATTACCATGCAATTGACTCTTTTACGTCTAAAAAGAAATGGAATTGAGTAAGAGGTTCGAAATTCCCATTTCTTTGTACACACAATTCATACTAAAGAAAATGCGAGAGTGAGATTTTGAGAAATGTGATATGTAAACTTCGGTTTGAATTCGCATTTGGGAAACATTTATTCTTAATATTCGATGCAATTGGGCATTAAAATACGAATATTCTCGGATCTTGATTTATTTTTGCAACATTCTTGCTACCATTTGTGTATGAACATTAATACATTTTTAAAGACATTCACAATTTCTTGGATACCTATCGTGACATGCGGCTTAGTCGTTCCTTGTAGTGCCCATTTGGTATTTCACAAAACGCACTATGACTAAATGGATTGTCCAGCCCCATATGGACTAGTATAAAGACTAGTATTGAGAGTATAAATAGAAAGAAAGAGGATATTATTGGTTAAGCTAACGAGGAGTAAGATAATCAAGTTTAGGGTCAATGCATTGAGCTGGCAATAATGGGCAACTCTCTGGCATTGGAAAGAGGAGATGAGTTGAAATGCAGGCAACTGACTGGACTGTACTGTTTACATTTCATTACGAACTGTAAATGCAAATAGTGACTATTAAGGAAGAGTATTTACATTTATCTGTCATATCGCCTGATGTGTGTTTAGTACTGCAGCAAGGCTATGCAACGTGAGACTGAGACACTCACAACTCTCTGTCATGAAAATATAGGAACTCAGTACATATTTATGATGCATTTACTCAGTAGAGTTGTCGAGTGGAGAGTTCCATGTCGAACATTACATTCCTACACTGCTCTAGTACTCTAGTATCCACCTGAGAAAGTATTGCTACTTAAATGAAGCTCTTCACTTCACGCTTAAACTGTGGACTCTTTGACTTAAGTCTCCGACTCTGTAAACTGCCTTTGAATTTTGCATGTGCGAAATAGCATTAGTATTTGCATAGGCACTACACACACCTTGAAAGTACATATATGTATTACACGTAGGTAGAAAATATCTGACTGGGCTGTATAAATCTCGGCTGTAGTTTCAAGTGACTATTTTTGTACAAGGATGATGTGATTGGAGATGGTGTGCGTGGTATGGTGTGAGTATGATGGACTGATGCACACGTCAATAAAACATTGTGTTTTGTATAATTGGAGAAGAGATTAGAAAAGTTCTTGTCTGACAATCGGCCGGGTTAATAGCTGACGTGACAAGTCAGGAGATGAGGATGAAACCAATTCTAGTCACGTCCAAATAATGTCAGCAACAGACAAACTCAGCACTAACGATTGTGAACAGAACAAAACAAACAACTTCAAAACAAAAGTACAGTAAGGGCTACAATACGTTAAGAGAGCACCTGCACTTATCATTAGCCTAGTTAACACTTACACCGTAGATAGAATCTCGCGTACTCTCTCTACTACAGTTGAAAGATTCCTGCCAACTAACATTTTATTATTGTTCTCCTTATTGCTTTACGATAATAACTGTCCTAATGAAACAGTAAGTTCCTAGATCTGGTATATGGACTAAATAATATTTAATATTCATCGTCAGTATAGCAAACAGGGAGCAACGTTTTAGCTTTATTAGTTAATGTGGCTATAATTGACAAAATTACACTGCAACTTGATGCTAACGACTTGTTCCATTGTTACGACTCACATACTTAATAGTATTGTATGCAGGAGGTTAGTGTATGGATGTAGGTAACTATAACACAGCAAATGGTACACACATAACAGTACATGGAGCAACTCCATCTCCATGTAGGAAAAATGAGATAATAATTAGTGGGAGATCAGGTTTAACGTCTAACGTCAACCATCACACTCAACTGAACGATCTCCGATAACAAGTAGTAAATGATGACACGTTTTTCATTGTTAAATTCAGAATTCTGACCTTACGACTCATTCGCAGGAATACAATACATTCAACACTCATGAAAGCCAACCCAGCACAGTGTGTAATTGAATGATAAGAGTACCAAATACTTATAGCGGCAATCACGCTATCAGATGACACATTAAAGAATTCTCATTTAGCCTGCACTCCATTCATCCCACTTCATCGCTACAATATCTACTGGAATAAGTACCTATATAAATAAACCTATTATGGCATGTCCCATTTTTACATGCAATGTGTGTTCATTAACATTTTAAGACTAGTATAAGAAAGTGGGCTCAATGAGGTGTACCTATTAAATTCACGTATTTACTGTACAGATGTAGGTATGTATGGCGTAATTGTTGCAAAAACAGTAACTAGTATTGGAATAGTATTAGAGATTGGTCACCAATCGACCAGTGCACAGCGGATAATGTTGCTTAAATTACCCTGAGTGGACTAGAATGAAAAGAAAACATTCCAGTACATTCCAATTCAAAAATCATCCACAGACAGAGAAGACAGACTGACTGTTCTGGGAATGTCTGTAAAGTGTGTCTCGCCCATAAACATTCAATATCCGGTTATTTATCGTATAGCAAAGTTATTGACTACAGTTATGTCGTTATACTTACTCATGTGTCCTACTAATTCATGAAAGTGGGATAGCAGTTTTATGTATTTGTATCATAGGTAAAATCCAATTAAAGTCAGCTATATACTTTACTGTTTTCTATTACTGAGTACTTCCGCTGTCTATTTATGTATCCGTGAATCGCTTGAGGATATCGAGACATCCATTGCTAAACGATGACATCTCCGTCTTATAGCCTGAATTCTTGATTACAGCCCTAAATGATAGTTATTTATCTAACTTTGAATACCAATACTAATAGCTACGTTCTATCAGTATTTAAATGGACTTTACTAAAGAAAATGTACGAATTAAAATGATAGGGCTAACATTTCAGTGTTACTGGAATAAATTACTGCACATAGCCCCCAGCACTATGTTGAATTTTGAAAGATGCAAACCCAGACGCGCTTGCGCATTGCATTTTGCTTGGACATACCATCCAAACAATATAGCAATTTATGTACATAGGTACATATATTGCTCTATCTCCCGAACTTTAGAAATATTTTTATTTTTTAGAGATAGTAGATTAACCAATATTTATCATGTAACAAGAGAAAATTTAATTAAGAACAGGGATGTAAAATATTAGATAACAGAGATGTGGACGTTTTGTTGTCTACTAGACTTCAGTTTACTGAAGGTCAAAAAAAGGAACATTTTTACTACCAACCCATAATTCCAAGGAGAAAACGCAAATAGTGAATACGAATATCAAGGAATGAACATGTTCACAGCAAATACTAAAGGGTTTACTGGGATTTAGTTGACGCATGAAAGTGTACAAAATGTTTGGTGGTTCGGGCTTTTGGGATATGGGAATGGAATATGCAATCTAATCGGACAGATGAGGTTGAGATATGCCTTCTGTCTCACTTGAAATCCCCAGACATAAACGTTTATTTCAAAGTGAATAATTCAGAACGGCGTTTAAAGATGACATTATAACTTCATTTGCAAAAAAGTCCAGACTCAACACTTCAAGGGTGCTGTCTCCTCGCAACTCGTTTAATTTGTTGCTGCTGCTCTGGAAATGACTATAACCAGTAGGACTTCTGGGTAACTATCCTGATAATGACAATAGGTTGTCATTATCAGGAATCAATCCTTTGTGTGCATGCCCGCCACTCAAGAATAATTGTTTGCAACGTTGCTTTTAATTAACATTTTGCTAACCCGCATACAGTATCCAGTAAATACTAGTAACATCCCATTTGTCAAATAGCCACCACCCACAACTATCAATGAATTTAAATAATGGCTTTGACTTTAATCTCTTTACTTTGTCATAAATTTTCAACTGTCCAGCGAAGGCCAAAACTGTGGCTGTGTTACGAATAACATGAAGATACAACTGAATGATATAATATTTCCGCATAATAATGGCAATACTATATACTTGGGGAATAATATGTTTGTACTCCAACATTGCACAGATTAAAAGCACGAAGTTACTTATGGCTGATTTTGGAGGTCATCATTCATCGACAATGAATTGTGCAAAGATACTCAGCTAATGTAATTACATACAGGATTTTTACAAATTATTATCTTTGGTTGTTACTGAGACAATACTACATAAATAAACACTTTGAAGAGTATAATGTACATATCCACTTTCTGTATTGGATTATTTATCTACCCAGTGGACTTGATACCGAATAATGTATGCATGTAGGAGAGAAGGATGTTGAATAAGTTTGCAGATTGGGCTGAGTGTGGTAATAATGGCTTGGATAACAACAACAACTTATGTTTGGAACCAATTGTTAAAGAAGTCATTATGAAAGATAGATTTGAATGCCTTACTTAATGTCACATTGGTATTCAAAAAAATAAATGGATTTAGTTCTGACAAATCAGCATCTGAACATGTTTCTCAAACCACGTATTTTCTTCGAACTTATTTTAGATTCAATATTCACAGTCCATTTTACGTACATCTTAAAATAAGGTTCTAAAAGTAAGTGATTACAATTGATGAATGAATACATATAAGTATCACTTAGTGCTCAATTTGTACTTGAATGCTAATTTCAGTCCTACTAATACTACAGTGTGTTTCAACACCATGCTAAAACATTTTATACTTATTTATAGAACCGCGTCAGAGTGATAATTTTTCCATATTTAGGGGTCGTCTTAACATAAAACACTTTGAGTAATGCATCAATAGAGAACTATTGGTTTTTAGTGTTTAAATAGATATTGTTGGTGTGTTGAGACAAGTTTAGATAATTATGGAGATGTGGGAGTGGGTGAGCAGAATTGGGACAGAGCGACTGACAAAATAGCATTTAGTCAAAGTCAGAGTATATGAAACAGAACACGTCCATTTTTTATTTACCTCTATATACAATGTGTGGTTGGTGAATGGCCACGTAGTTCCTAGGTTGAATCATCATCTAACGGTTTTTATCGCTGAGCTAAGTCAGAAATCTAAAACTCTGCAGTTGCATGCAATTTCAGAGTAAGAGACGCGTGGGCAAAAAATACGGTAAGTAAGCTAAAGGAAAGGAGGACAGGACAGATCACAGCTCAGTACAGCAAAACAAATTGAAACTTGTCTGCCTCCTTATTCTCGTAATAACATCAATGCATGTATTAGCTAGGTAGCTTTCTTAGGTAGCTTCAGCAGAGATGTACATAGCAAAAAGGAATCGATATGAAAACATTATTATCTCTGTTGTATGTACCCCATCATGTCCTACTGCACTTTACTACTTATGCTCTATTACGTTGTTCCTAGTATTAATCCTGTTTTTTCTAGTTTTTTCCCTCTGAATCATAATAATATCCTCTGTATCATGTTTCTTCAACCAAAGCAATTCACGATAGTAAACAAACGTTGTAGAGCAGTACTATACACTATTCACTGCATCCCGTCCTGCTCTGTCCTAACAACTAATCCTAGCATGTATTTAATAATCAACACAACACCATTCGTCATCAACATTTTTCATACGCACAAGTTTCCTGCAGAGAAAAACAAATAAACTCGCCTTCCTTGCTTTCCTGATATCGTGGTAGGACTACGCAGTAAACCCAAACAAAACAGGACTGCCAATCTAGGTAACCTTAATACAAAATATATTATTATCCATACCTACCTAAATAGATTTCATATGCATTCTGAGAACTGGACACCACAACAACAAACATTTTGCAATTCATTTTGCAGGAACTGAAATTGTAACTCCACCTAGCATTTAAAGATGCTCATTGTGACCTCTCTACTTGATAATCCCTTACTCATGCATAATGATTCCCAAAATAATTGCCGATGCTGACGTGACAGAAGTTCTGAACAGCAACTGAGTAGATTTAGTATCTAAAAAATACGAAAATTGGAGAGCTTCTGTTTTACTAGGAATATAATTTTAGGTTATTGTCAATTTCCATGGAAAAGTACCTTCCACAGCTTCTGTCTATGATGATTTGTTTCGCTACATGTTTCAAAACGTAATTCCAAAAGTCTTTTTTATCTGTGATCTGAAAGGAATGATGCTGGTGGATGAAACGTCACTGGGAATATTGGAGAAGCTGCCTACTTCTGCATTTAGAATTGCTAGATGCTCCAAGTCCAAATTATTCTGTTCTGTGCATGAGGAAATGCTAATATTAAGTACATTCCGTGCAGCACTAATGTAAGTACCTTGCAGGAGTACTAATATTTTGTAGTACATCTAGCAAAAGAAGTCAAATAAAAAACTAAAGCTCACAGTAATGACATGAGTAAGTTAGGGTTTTGATGGAAAGTCCATTAAAATGTCCAAACTTACAGAAAGTACACGTATTAGTCACAGTGAGTAATTTTTACTTTTGTAAATTTGTTTACCTTTCCTGTCGTCGTCCCTTAAATGTGATTTCTCTGTACTTATCTGTCCTCGACAAAAAAGAGTTATAACGTTATTATGAGTTAGGTATAGGTTGAGTAATACTTGGTATATTTAGTATACAATTGTTGAGTACTATTTGTACTTGGCATATTTAGTATACAATTGTTGAGCAATACTTGGTATAGTATACAATTGTTGATAAAGGAAGATTTAGCCAAATAAGGAGCAGGAGATAAAGAAAGTTCTCGTGCCGGTTGAAAAAAGGAGAAAGAAGATAATAGTTGACAGCTTCAGTGAAGAAAGAAGAAAAAGAACAGGAAGGCAGTGAGATCAGTTAAAGGAACGCTGAGCAAAGAATGGTTTCCGATCTAAGCGTAGATGACATACTAGCTTACAATGCATTCTACTATACATAAATACGAAATACAATTCAGATCCGCATTTGGGAGAGAATTCTATGAGGGAAAGTATGTACAATTAACTAGCGACGGGGCAGGCAGAGCAGGAATGAGTTTCATATTGACAATGGAGAGGAGCAGCCGAAGAAAGCAGGAGAAAGCATCTTTAGTGCGTATAGTGCGTATAGCCAGATGTACTTGGCTCCGTTTCATCCGTGTCTGTGGTGAAAATAGAAGAGAGATGAGGGAAACGGTAGAGCCTGCAGAGAGGAATGTCTGTGGAGAGTATAGGGGGATGCATAAGTACGTATATCCACCAGCCTCAGAGAATAAATATAAAATAAGTAAAGAAAGCTTGAAATCCCAATTCAAAATGCAGAAGGCAGGGAAGAGGAAGACATTGAGTTGAGCGAAGCTAGAAGGCAAGGCTGGCTTGGGATGCTAAGGGGAATTGCCGAAACGGAAATAGAAGCCAAGAGACGCACGTGTAGGCCCAATCGATTTTTGGATGAAGAGTCAGTTTACTGCACTATTACTCTATACGCCGTTTTCTTCACTTCTCCCTGCCCTATAAGCAGTACACATTCTATACAATGTTATTACACCTAAATATACCTAGGAAGTATCTACATTCAATGGTGAGCATAGTGGAGTACAAAGTGGCACGCTACTTCTACTATTCTGTCTCTCTGCTCAAGTATCTAGTACTCCAGCACTTACACAGCTTTTTACTAAATATAGAGAAATCTCTTGCATGTCTATTAATGTAACCCTACAACGGACACTCCAAATATACAGTAGAAAGCATAGAAAGTTCAACACATACAAACTCCCCGAAATTACAGAATGCTACACACAAAACTGAATTTGCAAATGCAATTAAGAAATTGGTTGTCGTAAACAGACGATAGATAAGTTCAAACCTCCAACGCTAATACTCACCTTCCGGCTTATCTGTAAGTCTCTGGAAAAACACATCTTCTCAATTTATTTAAAATATCTTTAAGCAGGTAGGAACTTTTAATATTACAAATGTTCAGAGGATTTGGACTATTTTGGCGGACAGTCGAGACTTTATTCCTGTAGACATGAAATGTAAATTTGCTGCAACACTCTTCACTCTATAGCCCTCAGATGCTCAGATCAAACATTAATTAAAGAAAAGGGCTTTAAAGTTGATCAGTTTTATTATAGCTATACACTATAAGTAATATACTAATGTATAAGATGCCAAATACTTCTACAATTTATACCAGCAATACTCTGCTATATCGTTTTTTCACAATATTCGAGTAGGACACAGTATTTGAGCATCTCTATTCTTATTTATCTACGCAAGTTGTACTTAGAAGAGTAAAATGAAATTAATGAACAAGTCCAACTCTTGTCAATTTCATGCTCAGAAAAACTCCCGAAGTTGCTGATCTGTTTAAAAAGAACACATGAGCAAGGGGTAATCTCTGCTATCCGATTTACAGAATTTGGACAAGATTTTAAAATGCTTAAGAGCAACAAAAACGAGAAAAATTTCTACTAACAATTAGTAAAACATTAAAATGCATAAAAGGATGGAATCTAATTTCTACTTACAACTGTAACTTACAAGGAGGAAGTTAAAAAAGTCATCGATAGCATTATAAGAATTATGTCTGGTCTTCTTTCGATTTATCTGTTGGCAATGTACAGTCAACTTTTAGTTAGCCTTATGATTCATGAGAGACTTGATTTCTATATTAAATCAAAAATATTCATTTGGCTTGTAGATAATTATAAAATACGCCAACGAGTTGAGTCGGCGCCTCAGAAAGTTTGAACGCCGCCAATTTTTCCTCGGCGTCGACGTCTGACAGGAGTACAACCAACTTATACGTCGTAGTAGTTATACGTTGTAAATAGTAGTAAAATGTATGTGTAGTCCATTATCCAATCCCTTCCAGGTATTGATATGTCAATCCGAAATGTGATATGCAATATAAAAATGCAATCTGCTAATAATACGGAGTGATATACCTGCTGCTCATTCAATGTGCTCCATTTTTCTGTTAAGTTATAGCGCTACTAAAGTTACTTATTCCCCCACCGACACTTCATAAATACCATGCGGTTTATATAAGTAGCGTGCTTATGCTTACTAGCTTGTTATTTTAATGTTACATAATATCTTATGATGTGTTGAGTTACATAAATAAGTAGCTATGATAATATCCCTCTAACCAGTGGAGCAATTTCATAGGACACTGATCATTAGTTAGGAGAACTATTTTTTTCTGCTAGGATACCTAGTTTATTTAATGTTAGAAAAGTTTACCATGAATCAAAATAAAGGAGTGTACTGTTACTCGATCTTATTTTTGTTCCATGAAAACGCTTTTTGCTTCCTAGTTCCTCGCTAGGTAAGCTGTGAAACAAAGACGTTTATCTAGAATAATGAATGTCAGACTTCCGGTACCAATAAAAGTAAGCTTTCTCCTGATAGGTTATGCCATTCATTCCTAATTTCATTTTAAGATCAATATTGTGCATATTTTATGTAAAATGCAGTCGGAATTTCTTGTCTACGCATAAATATTAAAAATATCCTTCACGGTTTAGTATGGTTTAATTATCAAAAAATAAAATTGACAAAATATACTAGCATTTCATAGAAGTATTATATACATCAACATCCCAATCCAACTTTCTCATTAATACTAATAGAGGTGTTTCATGATTCATCAGGGTCACATAGGTGAATAAGGTATAGCTACGATATGCTACAGGATATACTTAACTACACAACAAATACAGACATACTCCCGATATAAGTCTCGGTTTTTAGACAAGTATTTATCTGGCTATTGAATAATCTTGGCCGTTGTGTGAGCGCCATCAATGGTTTCAATGTAGTGTTGCATGTGGTGTACTTATAGTATAGCCACCGAATGAATATGCCGTAAGTAAAAAAGCAATAAGTACGTCTTAAAATATTTACGAAGGGTATTACTATCACAGCCAGTATAAAGTGGAAAGTTTCGTGTTTGGTCAATTTCAACCAAAGTCCGACTATGTATATATAATAAACATTTCCTTCTCGAGGGTTCCTACGATACTAGCTTATATGTAACAATAGGAGCTCCTTCTGAGTGATTGCATGCAAAGGTCTGCCATTACGCAATGTGTATCGTATCCCACCTGTCATGTAGGCCACTACTTTTAAAATGTAAATACGTACAGACACTTAATCGTTGAAAACATACCCCTTTCTTCAATATTCTTTCGCTTTCATAGTTTCTCTTCTTTAAAACCGTTTCCCTGTTAAATCCAAAGTGCACAACAGAGCGATGCGTGCTCTGACTCTTTATGCGTCTGACTACACTAACTACACAACACAGCCATCAGCCAACCTAATTTTAAAATTTTCTTTCGTTTTCTTCATCCCGATTCAGAAACACAGAATAACACGCATAATAATAATAATTCCATAGAATGCATTAGTACATATAGTGCAATTAGTTGCAATTTTGCCAGATGCAATTTAGCCACCAAAATATCTCAATGAAATGAAAAGTGAACAGACGATTTCCCGCAGTTACACTCATCTGTTATTGAATGCACTTATTAATACTAAAAGAAAGAATAAAAACTAGATACGTATTGCCATTAGAGCCATATTATAGTTTGGCGTTCAGGGAAATGCAAATCAATGAAAGTAGTCGTTGGATTGGAGTGTTTGAGATGCAAGTTCTATAGATACATGCTCTACAGGCATTATTATTGGAAAGGAACTATAAAATGTCCCTATTTCGGTGTTTAGGCAATATTTATAAGTGAGTACATACTGTACTGAAGGAGCTCTACTCCAAAATATTACTCTGTTGTGATGTGCCGTCGCGTCTTGAGTAAATGTACTGATGGGTAATATTTTGGCCGAGTCGCAATTGAATCGAAATCCTGGCAAAGTCGCTTGTGCGTGCAGTATGTGGTTCTACGTGAATGCCAACACATTATTAACGAAGTGGAACGTGCTGACAGCGTTGACAAACATTTTTAGAATAAACTAACTGGATGACTAATAGGATATCCATGAGTCGATAGACTTAGCCCAATGTAAAGAAATGGAACAATTTTCAGCTATTTGGACTTGAGAGAAATACTAATTTCAAAAGGTCTACAAAAATGAGTGGCGAAAATCCAGACCTGCCATGCACGATGTTCCAGTTTATTAATATTTTGCACGTGTCTATCAAAATAAAGTGGGAAAGTCCGTTGTACTTATCACTAAGTGAGAATGAGTATTGAGTGGTATATTAAGCAAAAATAACAAAATTGGGCATATAGCGACAACTTTTTGTATAGGAACATATAAAATAATCACGAAGTAACGAATCCACTTGCTAACTACATGGCTTATACTACGGTCTTGGTTTCTGATCCATTAGAATTAAATATGTAAGATGTTAGGTATCGTAATATTAATTGCCTATCTAGACATGCCTACCTCCTCTAATTATTTTCGAATAGGGATGTCTATCATGTGTAGACAGCAGGAGAATTTCCTGGTTAAAAGAAATTGGACGAAATACTATGTTAAGTCATCAGAGCTAAATGAAGACTGGACAATTAAGGTGTAACCTATCGTCCCACTACTTTATGATGACAGATCAGATAAGAAGCCCAAATCAGAATTTACCCGATGCATTTTTAAATGTTTCATTTAAAAAGGATGATTTTGAAAGGGATTTAGCAGTTCTTTGGCGATATAAGAGGATATTCTATCCATAAAAAAGCAGTCTTACTGTTATAACGAGACTAAAATTTATGTGGTAAAACCCTTTGCCGTGGAAGGAAATGAAGCCAAAGAAATACGTATCCAGGCAGATAGTTGGGTAATAGAAGAAAGCTATCAAGAAAGAGAAGTTCTGTTACCAAGTGAAAGAAAGCCAAGCGATGGCATGTGTTATGTATTTAGATAGTACAGGGAGAGTCGCTGGGGCCTGGTAGTCAGAAGAGGCTTGATATACTTAGACCTAGTGCTACGTAACTACGCATACTGACAATAAATACATGATAAGATGGATGGATGGAAAGAAATAAATTATTCTGCTGAGTTAACCGTTCACGAGCTAATAGGTTTTACGAGACGTGGCAAAATCAATTTTGCTCCCCCGTATCCTATCTCTCTTTGCTCAATGCACGTACACAAAACACCGACTCTATACTTATACATCTTAATAACCTCTAATTCCTATTTTCTCTCTAGACGCTCCTGGAGAAACGGAGAAACTAACTGTTTATTTATGCCTCTACCACTAACTACAAATACAGAGAAAACCGTCGCTGTACACAAAAGTCAAAAAGTAGTATACATAAGTAGTTAAGAAAGCTCTACCCTATTCCAGTATTAGTTTTCAGGAAGTGGAACGTGCAAAACGTGTTGTACTATAGCACTATACGTTTGTATGTACGTCTTTAAGAAGAAAATTATAGAAAAGACAACACGGTATACTAGTGAAAGAGTAATGTATCCTTAATCCTCAATTTAAGGCGCGACGCAATGGTAACTAGGACATTGCACAATTCCAAACGCCGATTCTATTTGTTCGCCTCTAATTGAAAATTAGAAGAGGAAATTGGCTTTTCATTTTATTTCGTGTCTTTGTTTATTATTCTTTTCTAATTGAAATTCTTTGAGCACGGAAATAAATACCAGAAAGTCAATAGCCACAATAGAGGGTAGTTAATGTACAAGTTTCTTTGACAAACTTGATGGCATGAAAGTTAAATATTCTGAAGTCTGAGTCTCTGAAGTGACGAAAAATGTAAATATGAATTTAAAATCGCTGGTGCTTAACGTGCATCAGTTCTCACACTACAATTTATTGGTCCAGAGTCCTGCTCCTTGTGTGTTAGAGGAAGAATAAGGCATCTACTATTGGCATTAGAATACACTACCGCTCAAGTCTTGAGGGCTTACTGGCGGTTACTCCCGGAACAACTTTACTGAGTGTACAGACTTACACAAAGAGACGAGGGACTCTGAACCATGATAGATATGGCAGAGCCCTTTAAGGTAGCCTCGGATGTTAAGTTTCTGGCATACCACGTGATATCCGCTGGGAATCATGAGTAATACTTGGTCAATACAACAAGTAAAATTTCTTAAAAATTATATTTTTTTTATCAAATTTTGAAATTCACTTTTGATGATGGAATTTCAGTTGCAAGGTACGGTAGTCAGGAAGGCTGTGCTCGTGAAAGGGGGCCATATTACAAAAAACAAGGCACTGACTTTGCACAACTAGGTACTGACTTCCTACAACCATTCTCTATATGTTAAATCTAGGCTTCGTTTGACAAGTTGTAGACTTGTAGCGTTTATAATACAGGCCCCTGGCTGTAGAAAGTCAGTACCTGGTTGTAGAAAGTCAGTACCTGGTT
>JABASH010001960.1:0-22680 GCA_019776445.1 Tomocerus maximus | reverse complement strand
TGTGTCTCCTTTCAAAATTTGAAACATTCATCCATCAACATACTAAAAATATTTGTGAGATTAATTCTTGGTCCCGATAAGTCTAATAACCAATTCAAAGTGCTCTCTGTATAGTGGCATGAATATTCAATACACACATTTTAACAACTACCTGACATGGAAACCCCTTTCTCATACACATTAGTAAACTGTACTAGGCTAATGCTTCTAAGATTCTCATTCAGACTAAGATTCAACTTCTAAAGCTGTACCTAGTAGAATTGCTTTAGGTAATATGAAATGAATATTCAATTAAACACTTGAAAAAAACTATACACAAGTACCTACCTACTAAGCTTGGCTCTTTGTGTCTACATCTTTCAATTTGAAACGCTCAGTTTGTTCTTTGTCATGGCATGACCAAAAATACTTTCTTGAATGTGTTAACATAAGAACCGATATTCCCTCTGTTACTCAAAGTAGAAAATGTCTACATAGAAAATTAATCTACCATGTCTTTAGTTTCATAGTTTATTAACAATAATTGACCCTCGAAGAGTGAATCAGCCTTCAGTACGGTTCATAGCATTTTTATTTTACTTTACAAGTCCATGTTACTTGTCCATAAACACAATGGTACAAGTACACATAACTGCTCCTAATATCTGCTACAACTGAAAAAAAGATGCCTAATGGAAAAATACTCGAGTCACTCAAAATGAATTCCTTTACGCTTACCTAACAAAATGCTCTTAGAAGGAAACTGCATAGGTCAGACATTCGTCTTACTCGGAAAAGTACCTTGCAGTATTTTCTATGTACAACATTTCAGTCACCTCGAAAACACAACGGCGCCTAACAATAAGCCAAGTCAAGTATCTACACTGGACTTCAGTCTACCGAGAGAATCAACAGGAAAGCATCACTTTACATAAAAACATACAAAAAATCATACAACGCATTTATGTGTGTCTTGGAGATTGTCTACTCAAACTTGTACTGCAATAAATACAGAGATGTGCATTACGAAGAATACATCAACAAAAGTATGTACCTGTAACAATACTACGAAGGTACAGTAAATATAATCATTTTCCCATGTCAAGCCGGGCCGCTGTGCAGTTTCTGAAAGGTCCCTACAAACCTAACCACCTGTTACACAAGAAGCCAATTTCATCGGAAACCAAATCTGATTTCGCAACGACATTGACACTTGTGCATAAGCCTTCGAAAATACATCGTCTCATGTAAAACTCAGCTCTTCAACTTCAACTCCCTTCCGTATTCCTCACAATCTAAAATTCTTGCCATATGGTTTTCACTTTTACTTCAGTTCTCTCTTCTTTGACAGCTATAACTTGCTTTACTGCTCACAGCAATGATATATTGATGTTTATAAAAGCTATCTGTCCGTATAGGTAAGAAGTGACTTCGATAAATAATCAATCCTATCCTTTCGTAGCTCTTTATATTGTGTTGAATATAAAATATACCTTTTTTCATAGTCAAGTTCTGTTTTAGGTTCCTGCATGCAGTCTCTCCACCCGTAAAAGATAAACAAATACTTATTTCCATACTCCGTGCACGTATTACGTACCTACCCAACTTTTTGTGACCCCATCATGTCGTTTTTTCCGTTTTCTAAACACATATCGTCGTTACTGTAATAAACATCGCGCACGGTAGTTCGTTTACATTGGAAATCATCGCTTCAAGCATTAGTATAAGTACTTTTCAATCACGTCAAACGATGCACATCCAAACATTAGATTACTATATTTGGTCTACATCAACCATTTCACATGTGCTTCACATTCCAATAATTTAAACAAAACAGTAGAAGGGAGTATACTAATAGGAGGAAAACTTTTTTCTACTTCAAGTCTATTGGAAATCCCATGAATTCCTTATTCAAATTCAGGTATTCTTCTCACACACTGAAATCCACTACAGTTAGGCTATTCACATGCAACGCTAAGGAGGAGTATACGTAAGATCAAACACCCTAATACTTATCGAGTTAATAATATTAGGAGTTCCTACAGAGTTCATACTATAACTTATAGAAACGTGTTTCGACATTAACAGATAATGAAAAGACCATGTATCAATTCAATCGAACTTCCACCTGACTATATAGCTAATAGTATAAATGTAGTAACATTATAAGATAGAGAGTAATAATTCCTTTTCCGACGATCAGGCATTATTATTATTTTCATCGGGAAGACCAGAACAACAACGATTAGTTGTGTTAGAACTTTGCCCGCTGAGTTCCTCTCTGTTATGTGATATTGCTTTAATATCTAGCGTAGTACCTAGTATTAATGATAAGGAAAAACAACTTTAAGCGTTAGAAATATTTGTGCCGGTATAATATAGAGTTTGGGATTAGCTTTTGGAACCTACTTTTCTTAGACATTGGTACATCTCTTGTCTAATAGACTTTCGCATAATAGCATAGCTTAGCAGAGCACCCAATTGACTCTGCGTGCATTCTAACTAAGAGGCATACATGAGTTGAAACCAATAAGACTCTCCATAAATGGCCAGACGTGGAATAATAAACTGCCTACTTGAGCAAGAAAGGGGAATAGAGAAAATGGGTCCTAGCAATGCGTAATATAATGCAAGTTAAATCAACTCTGCCAGCTCATTACCTCGAGAAATGTACACAAACACACGTAATAAGGACATGTGCATTTGCATTATATTTTCATAACTAATACGTCTATGCGTTAAGGAAATGACTACAAACCCAGTATTCTTGTGGAGGTAATGATGCACATGGAGTCTAATGCCCGTACTTAAGTGTACCTGATATTATTTTATCTGCACTTACATCAGTGAACGTAAAACCACAACTAACCGCTAGAGTACCTATTTTTTTGACACATTATTACATTAGAGAAGATAAGATCGCATAGTTTGTACTGTAATAACTACTCAAACGACGTTTATGGATAAGAATCGCTGCATGGATGCATCATTAATTCATAAGAATTTTAATCCAGGCTCATATTCCATTGCCTTATAAATACATTTATAAGAGAGACGAGACACATCGCCTATAATCAAAACTCATAACTTTCATAAACAAGAATACTTATGCATATGTAATGGATAGCTGAGATAGATTCAGCAATTCTCTCTCGCCTTCTCCGTATGTTTCATTCGACTGGAATGCAATGGAATGAAAAATAAATCTTTATTTCTTAGTCGCCACATCCTTTTCTACTTATTTATATCTGCAAAGGATGACTCGTACCAAATATGTAGAAGCACATAGATCATCCTTAGGATTGCATATTAGGATGTTGCATGTAAACAGAGACAGTCCGCGTACTTGGCATGATTTAAGTTTAGTTTGGGCACCACCTCATTATAAGATTACTTATTGCAGTCGTATAATATTGGTTTGTTAGGTGCTTGCTGGCACGAAACGACCATAATGTAACTTAATAGCAATCGACTATATATAATCCAATAGATGTGCTATTTATATGGAGAATGGCAAAACAATGGTCTCAAATGCTTATTGTTGTACTTATTTGCATCTGTGTATTTCTACACCACAGAGACAACCCAGACGAAACGAGAGACAAAAGCACTTATCGTAAATTTTGAATTGGAACTTGAGGAGTTACACATACACTATCTGTATATACCATAATAATACGTATACTGTAATAACTATATAATAGTGTACTCTAAAAAGTGCATTAGGGAATGAATTTAAATCCGTCTTGGAGATAGCCATATGAAGCTACGACAGAGTCTTCATTGGACGACCCGTTCTCCTTTTCCAATCCTCTTCCAAGTGAAGTGAAGGAAGTCAAGTGGAATGAAGACCTTTGCATAACAATGCAATACGACATAAAACTCGACTAGAGTAAATGTACACTCACATCAATGCTCAAAATAACTCAAGTCAATTCACTCAGGTACCCATTCGTGCATATTTCTATTGCATTCAGCTATATCCCTAGTGCTGAATCTCAAATAGTTAATACGAGTACAAATACACTACAAAAAAATAAAAGATTCCGTAGAGTTTCAGTTTACTTTACATTTACTAAGGCTTTGCGTATGCAGCAATTTTCCCCAGTAAAATGAGATTCTAGAGTGAGCGACTCTTAAAGCGTATGTTCTATGTGTGCATAGATGTGAGAAACTATTTTTAATGTGTTATTCTTCCAAATGCTTAGTTTTGTTGGGAGTAGTAAAGATCGTATTGGATTTGGAATGGTGCAATTCTACTTGGACTGTGTAACGAATTCTTAACACAAATGGCTCTGACTCTGCTATAACTCCTTGGGTTTGTACATATTTATTTACAAATCCCAAGCCAAGTCGCCCAAAGGTAAAAGAACTTTTTCAGATGGAAGAAAGAAAAGGAAAGTAAATATTATATTAAGACTTGGCTTGATTCGAGAAATTGCATCCTTTCTTACTTGTTTGCTCAGTCTAATAGAACTAAACTACAGATAGGCACTAATGAGTACCTACTGCTGTGTTATTTTAATGCGAACTCAAGTACATAGCAATTCCTGTCTGCTAAAGGATTATTTCATCGCCCATTTCTTTTAGACGCAAAAGAAAAACTGAACTTGATATCGGCTCCTCAGAATCAAATGATTGGGAAAATGAAGTTCAACTAACTAACATGAGAGTTAAAGCAAAACAAAACAATGTGCCCATCACTCAGCCCAACACAAAAACGGATTTTAATGACTCTTCATTCACTAAAACTCTCAGTGACTTGTTCAAAGGAGGTAGTTGCAATTTGTAATCGTAATTACATGCAATCTATTCTGCGAGAAAATTCTCCAGCTTCAACTCAGCTGTGAACTCATTGAACTTCTGGCTTCCACCTGGCAAAATACCAACAAAGTCTCCCGTTGTTTTGTTAATGCAGCTATGCTAACTTCATTTAATTAGAACTAATTCCGACTCTCTTGCACTACAGCTCGAACTAATATTCATCTTCGCTATTTACTTTACATTCTCATAAAAACAATCCCGCTTCATTAGTACATTAAGAACAACAAGAATGGGAACAAGTTTTCTAAATGCATTATGACTTTTCCATTAAAATTCTACAGATGACAGATACTATGTCTATTCTGAAACCAGTAATTCTTAGATTTTTTCCCATTCAACATTATAATTACATCTTCAATTTTACCTGTCCCAGTCAGTATCAGGTCTAAAACTAAATTCTCAATGGTAATAATAATACATTAAACCCTGGCTCTTTCGTTTCTGCAACCTATAACCGTTACTGTTAGTCTTGGTGTACCAATTTCTGTTAGAAAATATATTCGAGCTAGAAATAATTTCTCAAATTAACTTCTCTCTATCAGTGAGTTAGTTTAAAAAAAATGCAGTTTCTTGATGAAACTCACTTTGCAGTAGATTTCGAAGACTAATGGAGCGAAAAAATTTAGGTACAGATGTGGGTCTAGTTGTCATTTGATTTTGTTCGTCATCTTCGGTTTTTTCTTTGTAGTAGTAATCTCCAGGGCCGAAGGAATGTTTTCTGTGAAGATGAGTTCTTGCTCCAGTAGACATTAATTGGTTGGCTGCCTTTTGTTGATGGTGCTGATGTTGATATTGGCGTGCGTTAGTATTTGAATCAGATTCCTCTCTGAGATATCTGTGAGGTCTTTCTCTTGTGTCAACAGCTGAGGCGATAGATAAGTTCCCCTCGGACAAACTTTTTTGCCAGAGCCAAGTGGAAGCCGTAGCAGCAGACACATGTGAGCTGGGTGATTCCAATCCCAAATAAGACGTAAAAGTAGGCTTAGTGTTGTTTCTTTTTTTGGGTGTAGCAGTAGCAGGAACAGTTTTGCAAAGAAAATCCTCTTTGAAATCAGCTGGGACGCTGAAACAACTTTTCCCACTTTTGCTGCTGTGTCTTTTTCGGTTTTCGTGGAGGAATTCAGTTTCCATTGGCAAAGCTAAGCTTGCGGGTCTTTGGAAATCGTTGATTTTTTCCACTTGATCAGTGAAATAGTTGAGATCAGCGTCTAAATCTAAATGGGTAGCAGCTTCTCCTGGTTCCTTGTGATTATGATTTAGAGTCTCATTGTAGTTTTCGCTGCCATTTCCATTGCCGGTGTCAGTTCCACTGGCATAACTGCTAATGGTACTTACATTATGAGCTGCATCAGGTAGTAAATCAAAGTTATCATTGTAGCTCCGATAAGAACTCTCTTCAGGCCTAGATCTCCCTTTACTGCTACTCCGCCTTCGACAATAATTATTTCTAGCACATTGGATAATGCTGCTAACACCCACAGGAGCTGCCGCGGTGTCTTTGCCTCGTCCACATCCCTTTTTATCTCCGACATTATTATTATTGTACACTTTATTTATGTTCATCAGGTTATGAGTGCACGGGTGATTATTGTTATTATGATTTCGGCTATTATGGCCATAGAGAGCAATTGAGTTCCTAGTCTCACTTTGACTCGGACCATTCCCAATTGGTCGGGGTTGCTTCGGTGGCAGAGAGCTGGAGAAATACTGCGTTGATGAGGTCGCTGTGAACGGCATTCTGAATCTCTCTCCCGTTTCACCAAAGAAAACCACAATGCTTTTCTATAACACAATTACTTCTCGTGATAGTAGATTACAGTTCACCCTAAATGGTTGTACTTGGCAATTATCAGAGTCAATCTAAAATATAACTAGCCAGGAGCCTCTCTTCCACTAGCTACTCCTTTTCTCTTGATTTATTAAGTCTCACGGCCTTTGATCCCGAAAATAAATCAAATTAACGCGTAAAATGCCAAAGTAGAACTGCGACAATTTCTCATTCCCTCTCCGGCTCACGCACTAACGAGTTTGGTAAATGGTAAACCAAGCAAATACTCTCCACTTATACATACAAATAAGATTAACTCTCTGTCTTTGATTTCCTCAGTTCGGTAACTTCTTACAAATCCATCCATAAATCCATACTATTTAGCTCAATGTCCACAGAACGGTAAAAAATATTCAGGTTTATGCTTTTGTTGTTTAAAAACTCCAAACGATTTGTCATGAGTGATTTTCTGACAAACTTCCACAGCTTCAGTGTAGTGAAACAAATGCGTCTCATCCATGCATGGTGACTTGGAGGAACTTGAATTTTCAACTTGAAATCCTTACCGCATATGAACGTTATAAAACTGTCTCAATATATAAAACTCCCTATAAAACGTTGGTTCTTTTCACTTTAGTTTTTCCACCTGCTTCTCATCTAAACAAAAAATCTGGCACGAACGGAAAATTAACTTTTTATCGTCAGATCTTGGAATTCTGACTCCCCACCTCCTTGAATATAGTTCTACAAGCATTAGTGCAGTATAATCCGGACAAGTAATATAATATGACAGTTTGTGACACCTTTATGGCTCAAAAACACTTTCGAGTCTCATTAAAACCTACGTTTTTGATGGGTTGAACCCCCCTTGTACTAAACTATCTAGCACTCGACACTTTTTTATTAACAGTAAAAACAGAGTTTGCGATTTGAAACATTAATGCAATAAGAACTCACATAGATACTGTATTTACTTACTCAGTCGACTTAGTATGCAACTAAGGTGTAACTTCCAAGTGTCTCTTTTTTTCCACAACTGTCACAAGAAACTAAGTCTACACGGCTGCCTCAGCAATCACGACCACTATCAACTCAGCACTCATTTCTTTTTGCTATAAAATTAGTGAAAGAAATTCTTCGCAATGAGACATCCAATTTGAAGCGTAGGTGGCTCACTCCAGACGAGTCGTTATCCATTCACTGCAGTTCTTGTTGCCAACAAAACATTAATCGAACCAAAAGACTCTAACGAGTGTCTTATCCAGTGTTCTCTATTATTCCAGTGCAGATATGCAGTTTAGAATTCACAACAGAGAATGTCAACAAGTTAGTAAATCTACAGACGGCGACGCTATCAAATTAGTGACTGTACAGTAGCAACTCAACTCACTCTTCTCGACTCAAGATCCATCATTCAGCACGGAAAGACGCAGCTAAACAACTTGATGTTGATACATAAAAGCTGACTGATTGAATGAAGTAAATAGAAATAAAAACACAGAGCCTTCTCTGTTTATCTTATGCTCAGACTTCAAAATCCTGCACTGACGATACCAATACAGAAAGGGAGCTACATTTGCCCTCGTCACGCTAACTATCCACTTCTATACATGGAAACATGTATACAATCTCCACTGGATTACGAAAAAGCTAAAGTCACGTCAAACCAACTCAAGTCAGCGATCTGATCCCCATCTCTGTCTACTGATATTATATGCCTTCTCTTATATACAAAATAACCTTGTCTTCATTTGCTTTTCCCTTCACTACTCCAACAAATTATTTTCCTTATACATACGCTAATGTATGTATCTATGTTGCTTAGTAGTCAAAGTATTTAATAGTCAGCACCCAAACAGTTTTATTGCTACTAGAATATTTTTTCCTTTTCGTGCAAGGTGGATGGACAGATGAGTTTTTCTGGTTCTTCTTCGTAGACTAGAATATGCAATGTGCACTCTGGTCGACTCGAACTTCCAAAGTGCGACTCAATCTGTGCATAAACACGTTTTTCAACGGAACCTTTCCAACTCTGCAGAATAGGAAACATAACTAGCTCTCAATGTTTACTTATGGGAATCTTATGCTTACAGTGCCCTATCTATTTTGTATTCTCTTTACACATCTCTTTTGTACTAGAATATCTACAAGTTGGCATTCTGTACAGAGTCAAGCTGAGTCGATCTGCTTACCTACATATATAGCTTACTGCACACAACCTAATCTCATCTCATCATGATTCTTCTTGTACACACACTTACTCACTAAGAGCATTACTTGTAACATACTCTCTACTCCCATAGTCTAGACTTGGTAACACGAATACCTAACTAACTTTTCTACACAGAACTACACCCAGGCACAACAACACCAAGGAATGGAACTCACACAGAATATTGTTCCTGGCTCAATACCAATTTCGGTTAAATTTAGCCACATAAATACTCACAACAGATCAGCAGATCGGGAAACTTGCTTAGTCAGTCCTCTGTCCTACTATACGTACTCTCAATTACTTCTCCTTTCTAATAGCCTTATAATGGTTACTATATTATCATCTCCACTTGCACTCTATGCATTCTATCTTCTGATCTGCTTCCTGATAGTTCCGGTTCTCTGCATGCTTAGTAAATCCCTGCCCTGTTCCTGCCCTATGATCATACAGATGTTCAACAAATGAATTACATTTTTTTTTGATTACCAAATATTTTATTCTATTTAATCCAATGGACACTCTATTTATCCATTATGCCACAAGTTCCTAGTATTTAAATCTTCTTTTTCTTTATGACTCCTCTCATGTCAACACAAGGCAAGAGCCGAGCGTACTACTAACAATCTACTCTAACTGTGCCGTTGGTCATAGAAATCTACATCCCATACCAATTCCTACCATTTAAAGTTAACTCACATAACTTACATTTCCTAATATTATGTTCTCGCAATAAACTTAAATCCTATACAGCAAATCGCCCGAAGACAAAACTAATTCAATTACTTACATAGCATATATACTTTAGATCCTGCTTTATCGCCTTCTTCACAATTGCATTGTAATTATAATTCATATAAATTGTGAAAAATTATTGTTCATACAAGATGGAGTTGGGGAAAGAATTGATTTTCCAACATCCATCTGCTTTTCCGTCATTTGGCCTGTCCATCATCCATTCCCCTTCGCTACTATAACTCTCTCTCATCTCTCCCTGTTTTTATTTTCATTTATATGAGACATTTCCTCCTGAAAAACATGGCACTGACTAATCTGACAATCCCCAGTATTCTGACAAAGGTATTAGTCTACCTCAGTATGGAACATGAACATCAACTGTCTCTTCTGCGTTTATTTCCAATAGATGAATCCTGATGCGTCTGCAGTCCCTTAGCAAAAAAATGAAGACACCCGTTGAGTTTTAAATTTTAACTCTTTAGCTAGAAGAGGACAGAAGGCCCACACCCTCACTTTATGTACCATTCATCTTTGAGAAGTCATCATAGTGGTAGCCTTCCAGTAAATCTAAATCTGTTGGAGCAAGTCCTTCGTCCCCACTTGAAAAATAAATCTGTTGGCTACGCTCTAGTATGTTTCTTTCCCTCACACAGTAAATAGTAAAGATCTTCAAGAGATACCTCAAACTTGTTCGAGTGTAGGAAATAACTCTTTCGTTCAACTTAAGATAAGTAAGAGCACTACTGGGTAATATTTCCCAAACATAGATTTCATAGGTAGACCTACTACTATTAACAACCATAAGGGATGTAGCAATAGAAAAAACGAAATTCACATGGAATTTCCTATTCTATATGTATATTGTGGCGTAGTACAATTCTGAGGCTACTAATCGTCTACATAGACAATAATAAATATTGATAAGCGTGGACAAAATACATTTCTTGCAACAAACTAAAATTACTAAGGATAGTAAATAAGAATCGAATGACATAGTATAAGTTGGTTCTCATGTGTGTATCCTATTTCACATGAAAGTAGATAAGTAGGAGGAGAAGACACTAATCGTAAGAAATACTATTCTAAGAAACCTTGTCAATGCTAGTACACGTCATGTCAATTTACGTGGCCTGTCTGTAGAAAAGTTCAGAGCATGCATGACAACAATATAACTTTTTCTATTCTCACTTTCCTAGTCCTTTCAGTCAGCCAACTTTCCCTTTACTTGGTTCAACTTGTGCACTTGTCGCCTTTTGCTCCCAGGAAAGCTCTGCAATTCAACGTGGGAGTCGATGCGCTTGTAAATCGCCAACTTTTCACGACACAACGCAGTTTAAAACTACACTATTGCTCCACTACAAATCAGCTAAGTTGGATCTATGTATGTAGTAATGTAGGAAACCAGGAAATTCCAAGAACAGCACATTCCAGCACAGCATAAAAAGAGAGTATTTTACGCACTTTCCTGACTCTAACTGATTCTATAGTTTCGACTTAACTTCGCTCGTCTGGTTTATGTAAGTTTAGTTTCTGCACTCATGTTCTGTTAGTTTTAAGTCTTTTTCCCGGTCTTTGCTAACATAAGTCAAGGGAAGATTGGCACGTGCTTTTACATTTCTTTTCCTTACTATTCCCTTTATCTTTAATTTTGTGTCTTACTCTAGTAACTATATAATACTATGTATATCTATAGACATACACAGTCGAGCAACTGTCTCTCTTGTCTATTTCTATTCTCCCGAAAGAAACAGCTGAAAGCTTCTCTCCGCCTTACTATTTCATACCCTTTCTTCTCCTTTAATACTACTTCCTAATTGAACAAGACACATTATAGCCCAAAACCAAACTAGTCACGACAGATACCCAAAAAACTCCAGAAAATACAACTATCGGGGAAAACTTATGATTTCACCAGCATCCAAGTCGTATTTTGCGGAGTTTATTACTAACAAACCGCAGAAACACACTAACTCTTGCATTTCAGCAAATTTCTCACTATATAGACAGTAAAAAATTTTAAACTGCCTTCTGATTAAATTGTCTTTAAGTATTGTAGATAGCTACATCATAGGAAATTCTAATCCACAGCTATTTTTATTTATTTTGTCCATGCACTAGGAAAGAATTCTTTCAAACTACAATAACAATAGCACAAGTTGAATTACTGATTATTGAGTACAATGACGATCAAACGATGACCGAAGTGAATCTCTGTATGTGGCTTGTCGAAAAAATTTTTGCCGACAACAACAATGAATTGAAGGACTGGATTTGCTTCGCTTTTGACATTGTCTTGGTTTGACCACCATAAGAAAGACAATCCGCTTGACATGATAGACAGTCAAGAAGAGGAGAGTGAGTGGATGCACAGAAGGTAACTCACATGAGTTCACTGTCACGTCAACTACAAACGACAACTCTATACTGACTCAGCTCCACATCAGTTCTGCTCAGATTAACTGATTGAATGTGAAGAGTTGAAGAATACTGCCGTCCGTTGGCTAATCGTTTAAGTTGGCATTCAACTCTTAGGACTTGACTGGACTTTAGTTTGAAAGGAAAAGAATGTTCACAGTCACAAGGTGTTTCACAACTTGATGTTTTTCTTCCCTGAGTTTCGCACAGAATGAGAAACTTCCTAACAATACACACGGAGACCAGGAGAAACGATTCCTTATAGTGTTACATTAGTCATACCAAAACTGTGTGGGTATTAGGTACAAAAGAAAAAACACACATAGAGAGGATAATGCATCGCACACTACGGATCTCCAACATGCCAACGTGGACTACTACTACATAGGGATTTTGATGTATTATTTAACTCACTACCTAAACCTCTCACAATCCACAGTCACTCAGCTTCCAATTTCATTTGATTTACATACCAAATACCAGCATATAACTCTATACACACCTATTCTATATTTATTAGCACGTATAATCTTCTATATAACTGTAATATGAATCCACATGTGTGTGTTCACTGGGATATACATATAGGTATTTACATACCGGTACTACTGCAGTAACAAAGGAAAGTACGCCCTGCCCACGCCAACGCATTTGGGAGTTGGAGCTTTGAGTCATCTGCATTCAGTCTACATAACACCTATTACATATCCGTTTTCAAACTTCTTCACATATCTTTATTCACTCAATTACCATTTTCTTCGCGTTCATGTTCGTGATTAATAAAACCACCCAGCCTACTCTTACATCATAAAACAAGTCGTAATATGCAGACGTTGCAATTAAGTTGCAATTGCAAGCTAAAATACCAAATACCTAAGCTTATTGATACGAAATCAAACAAACTACTATGTATTTCCATATGATTACAGATATTTCCAATACGAATTGCACTATAAATAGAAGGCTAAGCTACTAAAGCTAACTAACTGCAAATCTAATTCTTCAGTGCACTATACTAAATTTTAAAACAATTGAATAGAATCATATGACCCTCTAAATCTAACTTCCTTCTTCCTTATCGTGTCAGGTACAAATATCCGAAAATACATCCCACTCTAAGTTGACACTAAGAAAATTCTGATTGTAGATGTGTAGGCATGATTTACACTTTTAATAACAATAGGAAGATAGAGGAGTGAGTATGCATTTCCGTGCTTTGAATCAAGTGTAATATTTCATCGCCTTCATCGAATATTAAAGTGCAATTGACACAGAGGAAGACATGTCTTGTCGTGTGTGAGTCCAACACACTTTGTATCTCTTGAGATAGTTTTATCGTTCGTTTTGGCGTGGCGAGGTGATACTAATGAGCCACACAGCATGTATAAGATATTAATGTATGTATCATGCCATAAGCATAATGACCAACCGACTAACATGGTACCTTAAGAAGAAAACAAAACAATAACTGTATGACAAGTATTTTATGCAGCTAGTACTTTGTACCAGGACAGAAAAACAATGGAAAGTGTACATAATTATATAAGAGATACAGTACAAAAAAGGTAGATTAAATTGAAGACGAGGAACTGAAGACAGTACATAATAATAAAAGTCCAGAGTATATTGAAAGAGGGGATAGATTGAAGGGATTTTAGGGGAAAACGCCCTAGAAATCCATATTTGGCATGAAACTCTGCATGCCATTGTATGACATGACATGAGAAGCCAATGGAAAGCTGAACTCTACAGAACACACGACTGTTTTTACTGGCAGCAGCACACAAATACACATATACACAAGTCGAGTCATTGATGGGCCAAAGGGATAATAACAAGGAAAGATAGCCAGGCAGGCATTTCGGCCCGGTGGGATCTTTCTCTTCATTTCCTATTTCCCTTAACACGGCAAACAAGAACTGGCACATGCATCAGTAGATAAATACTTGTACATCATAGACACAGAGCGTGGAGTCAGGAAATATTATTTCTAAGCCTATGGACTGTTGTGTTTCTGAATCCTGAGTGACTGGGCTTTTCCCTGCTTTATTTTACTCCACTACTCTCCATTTCCCATCATTTCACTCAACCCAACCGATTTACATTTGTTGTACTTGCATTCTCTATACCAATGGATTGCATGAGTTTTATCTTTTCTCTGCCAGTCAGTAATGTTAAGAAAAACTTATTTTCTGAGAAGGTGATTGTGATGACTACGTTGAAACGTGATGCACTATGTGAAGACTAACTGTAAGAAATGACCCCAGCGAGAATCTTTGACGACGACATTCAGGACAGACAGGCCACTGTATATGAGACAAGAAAAACAATCCCTTCGTCTCCTCATAGTAGACAAGTGGAGAGAAATATCTTGCACAGGCTCTGTTATTCTATGCAGTTACGTAACTGCAAGAAATACAAAGAGTCAAGTCCCCCTTCTTGTTTTCCGTTTATTCCAGATTGGTTTTCTTTTATGCAACTCTCTGTGAAAGGGAAGAGGGGCATTCATCACTTTTACAGTTAATGGTCTTTTGGTTACATTTTTCTAGCATGGAGTACTCTCTGAAATGTGGAAAATGGAAAGCTGTAATAAGTATTTATGTAACAGAGGAGCGTCCGACTGGCCATAGAAGGAAAAGCTACCTGTGTTTCTACAATATCCGAGCTTTATTTCCAGAACACAACATGGAGGAGGTTCTTAGGTAATATTATATATGGTATAATATTTATATCCCCCCTTGCTTTCTCCACAAATGGAACCGTAAAGGATTCTTATCCTGTGAGCAATAATGTAGTAATGTAAGTACATAATGCATTTTCAGCTACTGCTTTAACATTGCGACGCACCACACAGCGCTAGTTTCTGTCGACTTCTTAAGTAAGTTACGTAAGGAAGGAAAGGGTAGAGCACAAGAATTGAGATTACGATTTATTACCGTTTCGACGGAAAGTAGTAGTCACCCGTACGCGTTTGTATGGATGTAATTTATTATTAAAACTGCGTGGCCAAACCAGGAAGGCTCTTTAATGCACTTCTCCTCTATGTCTTCTTGATAGTGACAAACGGACTCAAAGGAAGCGCAATCAGCATTGCCTTTTAGAAACAGCGCTCTCTAACCAACTACCGAATTGAGTACAGGTGTGGCCAACAATAATGCTATATGTAGCAAAGACTCAATTGTCAATTGAATTGACACCCGTATAAAGGAGACACTAAAAAACTATTGCACAGAGCTACCTGCCTTGAAAATTTGGTTTTACAGATGTAGCTGCTATTGCTACTTAATTAAATCTATTATCATTGTAACGAGGTCATTGGTGAAGAATTAACGAATTTCCAATAGATTTCGTATGGACAGATAGGGAATACAAATAGCATGCTATTGATCATGTTATTATTTAGAGAGTGAACTTAAAAGGGAAACACTTGGCAAGGTTTCTACTTAATAATATGCAAATCGTGTCATTCAATTTCCTAGCGTGGCTCTATCCAGAGAATATTCATTCTTAAGTACCTTAATACCATTTGTGACATGGGAAAATGGAAGTACAAACAAGTCTAGAGCACTTACGAGGCACGTTATTAACAAAAGTTTCCTTCTTCACTGGCAACTACATAAATTATAAGCATATTGGAGAATCTCATTGAATTTAATCAAACTCAATTTAGTTTTGGGCGTCGGGTCCTCATTCGGTGCAACTGTCCTTATTCATACATTCATTCACTTCACTCATTTAACATACAGGGCACGCCTCATTTCAGCACCAAATTAAATCAATAAGCTCTTCTTCTATGGCAAGTTAAGAATTTTAATCCCAGGGCAGACGTAAATCCCATAAAATTCCAATGGTCGACTTCGGCAATAAATCCAATAATAAAATAACACTCCATCTTCCCGTAATGTATGCACCCACCTACTACCTAAGCCCTAACTTGCATCCTCCAACGACATTATGTAAGTATCAACTAAGGGAACACCTAAGTTCCAACATAATATATCATGGACACATTCTAATAGTCATTTAATGGCTTTGTAATACCAATAATAACGATGTGATGATCGATACACCTACACGATTTGCTATTCTCAGTGGATCTACGCAAAAGCAAGCCACTATATTACTCCCATTGTTAACTAACACTCTTTAGGGGCTATATGGCTACATTTATTTTTCTTCTTTCATTATTCTCCCTTTTAAGCTCAGTTGTGAAAGGATGTCCTACATATTAAATAGCAATAACTTATTCACACATTCAATAGAACAGTAGTAGCTGACTAACAAATTGCTTCACATTGGAATTTCGTTACACCTCCCTGCTAACTTAAGTTATGCTGCTTCATCCTCATGCACATAAATATTGTCTACATGTTTAAATACAAACTGTTATATCTGTCTGTTGTTCCATGTATAAACTGTATGCCCAACTACGCAACAGATAAACGAGTAGCTACCAAAAACATAGATTACAAATTATTGCCCATATATTAGTCAGCAAACCTCAACTCAAACATTACTCTGGGCCCACACATTAAGATCTCTACCGCTTAATGGTGTAATACACACATTAATAAAATACATACAACGTTTAATACAATGTGGTAGTTTATGGTTAAGCTTAGATCTGTGGTTAGCCACTACATTTCCACTTCCGTTTCATTTTTTTACTACAAACCAGTGCGAAACTAGTAACGTCTAGAATAACTAGCTAGATCTGGAATTTCCACCAATAAAATGAACTGATAAGCTATTTCTACTATGGCTTAATTTGCTCGCTAATATTAATGCGGCTTCTTATGCATATGATAAATCACTGGGAAAAGCGTTATCATATCTCATATTATGTAATTGCAATTATTATGTAGTTCATCTCGAGGGAAAATATTATGTAACAAAGGCACATACGTAATAATAAGTACAATATTTTTTATATTTTTATATCTGATACCAAATATGTAGAATGATCATACAAGACAACATCGAACCTACAAACTACTCTACTGGAAAATTAACGTTAACAGAAAAAAAGAAGACAGGAGACATTACTCCATAAGACGAAATAAGTACAATATTTTTTATATTTTTATAATCTGATACCAAATATATTGAACTGATTAACAAGTCTGCATAGAACCTACTAAATACTCGGTACGAAAATTAACGTAAACAGAAAACAAGAAGATCGGATTCCATAAGGCGAAATAAGTACAATATTTTTTGTATTTTTATAATCCGATACCCAATATATTGAACTGATGATACAACATAGAATCATATTACTTACCTACAAAATACTTAGTTGAAAAATTAACGTTAACAGAAAAAAAGAAGATCGGATTCCATAAGGCGATTTCAAAAAAATAACGAGCTTGTGGTGATGAAGTAATTAGCAGGAGTAGTAGAGGAGTGTGTACCTTGCACTAAATGTCACAGTAAGCCATAGAATGAAGTAAGAATGGCACACGGTCCTTTTGTCAACAAAGTGCAATTCAGGAGGTAAACCAAACCACAAGAAGCAATCAGCCATCCCAGTCAAGTCAATGGAATGCACAAAGGAATTCTCATCGATCGATCGATCTCTTCATTGTTAACTCCTAGTTTCCAGATTCGTACACAGGATAGAATAAAGTGAGTATACAGAAGTAGATATCGAGATGGAAAGTTTCTCGAAACAGATCCTGAATTCTTGTCTCAGAAGAGCATTGAAAATTGTGGCAAAGCTGACTGGGGCTTGTAGAATTGTATTGTACTGGAATGGAAAATAGTAGAGTCTTGTTAAAAGCAAAGTCTTTACAATAAGATTGTGTAAGCCAACAATAAGTAAGCCTTTGGCCCAATTGTGATTCTTGTGTAAGAACGCTAATGCTATACGACACCATTATACGTCCTGCTCTTACTTTCAACAAACTTTGGAAGGAACACAAAGAGACTTGGAAAATAATGGCTGAAATATCCAGTCCGAGTCAAAGTCAACTCTAAGCACTACTAAACGACACAATAGACTACTAAGACCAATATCCTGAAGAAACGTGTCAATTCGCTTGTTCCGTTGGTTTCTTTAGTGCAAAAAGAGTTTTTTGGCTCAACGATAAACGCACGCTGCTTTAGTACAGTCATAATCAACTACATAACTCCGTATAGCGATCCTTCAATTGTAACAGAGTCAACTGTTCAAAGCAAAAGTAGAACATTGATCTTGTCATGAAAAGTTTCTTCATCTCTCACTACACATTGTCACTATCATTATCATTATGACCAGAGATTATCTAGCAACTTTTAGCAGTCTATACAGACGAACAAAGGAACATTTAAGCTCTGCTTCGCTTGATGTCTTTATTACCTTCACTTAATTGCAGTTGAAAGCCATGCTTAATACTAATCTGCAATGGCACTGTAATAATATGGTATTTAACTAATGCCTATGATTATTTCAGTTCAGTCAGGTTGTATTAAAGTATACATTTCCCCGCTGAAAGTGACTTCTCTTATACCTCCCCGTACACAAAAACCAGTCCACATAAAATCCCCAAACGATCCTTCGATGAAATACTACACACATAAAATATACACACCATAAGGATTAAGCAATCTATATTAGCATCGCATTTGCATATAATAAAAGGCTATTATGACGTTTAATAGGAAATGATTTAGGTAAAGATGAGTTAAAATCTTTCACCTTATACTACATACTTACTGTAACATAATAGTGTAGTGACCTACACAAGGAACGCCGCATCTCTTCAATAGAGACCATAGAATACATATAATTGCACCGTGTAATCTGACAGCAAATTATTACCGACAGATTCTGCAGGTGTGTATATGTAGCTAGAGGTTCTTTTGATATTTTATGTGCATATTTGTATGATGTCAGTTCTGAATAAAGAGATTTAAAGATAGCAGCCCTATAGAACCAGAATTATACATAAATATATCGTCAATATGTAAATAAAACGCTTTATGTCATATCGCGGAAACCTGACATGACAAGAAAAGGTATTAGATAAGATTGATTGACGAAAATCATCCATTCATCATAACGAGAAATAGAGCGGAGCTTTAAATAGTCAAACATCTTGTGTAAGAGTCTACTCTTACAACTTCCGCTCTGTCCTTATCCTCTACCATCTTTTATGAATTATGTATTATTTATACTCAATATAGCAACTATAGTACACAAAAGTTTCTACAATTCACTCTTCTATGTACATTTTAGTAACCAAGTACTATATCAAACTCAGAATCGCCTGTGACAAACGAAACGACTCCAAAATTAGAGCAACCGGAAAAAGCAATAATGCTAAACGAATCCTTTTCCTTTAATGCTATTACGTAGAGAGATTGCAAACTTTAGAAATCATTGCTTGTATACAGAAATGAATCTGAGAGCGCTCTATATTTACGCTTTACCTTTCCACAACTGTATAAATAACTTATAGGATGGAATGAACATAATTTTCTTAAATGAGACCATCCTTTTGTTGTTGGCAAACATTTCCAACTGTACAGTAAATCATTCTATGAATTCGCATCGTAGGTAGAAGGCTTAAAATTCTTGGAATACAGAGTACACCATAAATAGATGTGGCTAAGTTCAATCTCTGCTATACAGAGCTATAGGGTTAAGTCACAATTTTCAAAGAAGCTTCTGCAGCAAATTGGAAAAGTCAAAGCTCTTGTGTGTAGGATCTTTAGTAAGTAGGTAGATAATGTAACCATCATTCTTAGCTAACCTTTATGGCTTATTCACTTCGTAAAGAACATTTGGCAAGATTTTCACATTTCATTTAAACGTCAAGTAGTCAAGCTAAACCGTAAGTAAACCAATATTAACCAGAAACAAATGTATTTGCAATTTACTTTTTGCACTTTTCTCATAAGTAGATAGAGATACTAAGTCTGATGTACTGCTACGACTCTATTTACGCATGTACACCATTATCATTAGTGTATGTCATAAAGATATTCTTTGTGCAAATATACATCTCAATGTACTTACAGTCTGCAGTTCTTAGTCTGTTTTCATTTCAAGCGTACAAAATTCATTTTTCAAACTGACAAATCTAGTGTAGTAGTGGATTGGGAGTGAGGTTCAGTTTCTCGTAGCGACTCCCTAGACTACACTAAATTATATATGTTTAGTATTTATGTTCTACTATCTGTAATTCTCATCCAGGCTCAAATTTGGTTCACACTTAATAAATAATGACGTCTACATGTATGAAAGTATGTATCTGTCTTCATTTGCACCCGGAGTGGAGTGGAAAGGCAAAGCTATTTATCAACCATCATTCTTTTTTGAGCAATGAGACTCTGAAATAAAGAGAAACTGAATATGAGTTAGGGAGTCAAGGCAAATCCCATTTGTTCCCTTATGTCCCTTTGCATAAAATATGAGCCGAGGAAGCACAACCCACTAAATATATTATACCCATTGTAAACACCAAAGACCAGAGCAAACAAACACAATCTTCACCGCGACAAAACATCACTCTATTTTCATTTACACTTTAAGGTCAGAGACAATGGCTTCGTGGAGAAAATATTCATTTTGCAAACTATTTACCACAAACAAAAACTGTAATTAATAATCCAAAATTACCAAATGAATTCATAACTACTAAATTACCAATGACAAATATTTTGATGCATTAATCGGCATTCATAGAATTTATATCACACTTAGGTATTTCCTATACCTCATTATGACAGATGTTTTCATTGTAAAGATTAACTTGAAGTTTCAATTAGGCAACATAGTGAGTAGATGCTAAAGAATTTGGAATTCCTGTACAGGTGGAAGGTGGAATTCAAAATTCTAACGGTATTAGTTACTACTAATACTATAGAGTACTAATTTGGTGGCTGGCTGTTACATTTTAGTGCGGTTCCCTTTTACTTGGGCGAAAGTAGCGTATAAAGGCAATTTGTTCTCGGATTAAATTAAATGATAGGAAATAATGTAGTGGTTCCGCCCTTGTGAGCATCAAAGCGTAGTAGATAATTACAATGTGCACCAAAGTCTCTTGTTGTGAATACGGGATGAAGAGTGCGCGTTGGATTATGTTTTTCCTTTGATTTTCCATGTAAGCTGAACTGTAGAAATTGGAGATGATTAAAAATGACATGAACTAATTGCCTGCCGATGGAACATCACCATGTCCATCGGAGCGTGAAATTCAAATGAGAGGAGGTAAGAAAGGCCAAGTAGGTGTGTAGTGTTTGATGTGGTGTTGCTTTTACCTTTATCTAACTCCGCTTGTAGGTACCCTCAATATAAATAAACTGCTTGCTTGCACACGACGAAACATTGTTAATGCCTACGCAAACATCCTGATTAGATTTGACAAGACAAACCTATCCGACCTTAGAGTCGAGTCATTGCAAAACTACATAACTTCAGTGGGATCTCTAAAGTCAAGTTAAGGCGCGGCGGTTGATTCTCAAAAGTCTAAAAGATAGCATATATTTGCACCTGAACTGACACATTGAGTTTATTTAATGAGAGACAGTGAAACAATCAAATAGCTCTTAACGAGATTTTATCTCTCTATTTATCTTATCTGACTCCGTAAAAAGGGCTCTGTGGCCCTGCCCTACAAGAATCCACCCACTCTTACAATAAAATGATATTTAATATAACATCTGCATATTATAGTAGTAGTTAATGTGACTTAATACTTAGCAGGATGCCAGGTATACTGATGGTGTTAGGTAACTTCGGAGATACAAATCAGTGCGTAGGTTGGGATCTTACGCTAAGTAGAATATTCAAGTTAAGAAAATGTTTGTGAAGATGACATGACATGAGAAATCACTGTCTGAAACAATAAGAAAAGAATAAGCTATCAAAAACAGCTATTTTTTTCTGTTGAAAAGATGATAGAAAAGACGAACGTTCATTTGCTCCGCTCCCTTATGGAATGGGATCAGAAAGAAACAGATTGTTATAATATAAGATACTATATAGCATAATAGAGTCGTTTTATATAGTCGATTCGTTCCTCTACAGTTTAGGTAAGTTTTTGGTACGTGTGCGAAGCTGTGACAGTCACACAATTGTTTTCTTTGATGACGACAAAGACATAGACAGAAATTTGTAACATCTTGCGAGATTTCACACATGAGGAGTTTTTCGTTGGGCTGTGATGGCAAGTCAGTGGATGTTTTCGTGATAGGGATAGTTAAGCTTCCCTGGGATATCCCTCTTCTATCTCTTCTCTGTCATTTGGCGTACTGTGGTTTTCTATCTTTGTAAATTGCACTGCAAAAGTACAAAAGCAAATTGAATCAGATGCTTTTAACAGCACATGTGTGTTCAACGTGACAATAATGCTAATTCACGAATGAAAAGACTACCATAAGTCTAACAAAGCGTGCCTGAACAGAAGATGAAACTTTATGTCAACATTCATGCGAACATGAAAATTTTACGTAAAATAATTAACACCAGGTAATGTATACTAATCACTTATGCCAAATTAAAATGCGAATCATGTCTGTGTACTTGTTTTCATAGTGCAATGTGAATAATATGTGATCTAGATTTTTAGTTTTAATTAACTCTATCATGGCCTCTCCTAACGTTTTCTATCAACTCGAGATCATTATGCACTCTCACGTGTTTACGTTAATGGGATTCAGCATCATGTTTCTCCACTACTGCTACTTTCATTCTTTCAGCCATTTCAAGTTGCATTGCATATGTACTTGCTATAAATTAATTATTGAAGAGCACGTA
>JABASH010001959.1:0-22680 GCA_019776445.1 Tomocerus maximus | reverse complement strand
CTATGTAGTATAAAGTACAGCACGCATTGAGCATGCGCGACACGTACGGTACATCGCGTAAAACTCGGTTAGTAGTATAATGCATTGCATACATCCATGTCTGTAACTATTTTTTATTATTTATTTACACTGCCAAGTTCCACCCCTGCGGTACATACCCGGGGAGGTTAACATGGGGGTATGGCTATGATGTGTAATTTCCGGGGATTTTGAAATTACTGTCAAGTCAGCGGCAAAGCTAATCCTTAGGGTATGGAATTATAATTAGAATACAATATTTTTCATAAAGCGAGCAGTATCTGGCCATTCTAAATGGCAGTGGTCCTACTACTTGATATCTTCTAGATAACCCTAACTTAATCCGTTCGAAAGTTATCGTGCTGAATCGTGCACAGGGACGGACAGAAAGATATAAATAATAAAACCAAACAGAGGTATCTAAAGTTCCCCTGAATAATCTTGTTATTTTTACTATTTTCAGGACCCACTCTTAAATTGAAGAGATCAACAGTTTACGACAAATACAAGGACACAATCAACGTTCTATACCAGGGAAAATAAGTAGCAACAGCTTCTATCAATTGTCCTGTTAATTTACGTAGATTTTCATGGAGTCTCAATTAGGGCAAACGAAGATACTGAATTCCTATTTGAGTTTGTACAGTCTACAATTTTTGTGCGCTCAATAATATGTGATAATAACTAAGTTAAAAATAATTGTCATTCAATGCTTCAATGTACTTATTAAATATCGGAGATATATAATGGGTTTGCCTTGTCACGGTGTCCGTCAATCCTTCTTTGCTCCTCCATATCTCGTAATATTTAGACGTGACACCCAACTGTTTCAACAGATGTGTACCGGAAATGACCTAGGGGATTTGGGGTAAAATGAGATGTCATCTAATTTGTATAGACATTGATTCCCCCAACCAAACTACATCCTCCCAACCCCGCAGGCCACGTATTTAATTAGTTTGCCAGTTCTCTTGTAGTAACTTCCATAATATATTTTACACCAACCTATTATAAAATATTTGTGTTGAATGTTTTTGTTAAACGTTTCTCTGAAGATTGGATAGATTACATAGAACACGGATTGTTTTGATAGCAAAAAGTCCTTACCATTAAAAAAGGTAATTTACCCGCCCCGCATCCATTATATTACTGAAAGTTAAGTTCAAATATACCCCCCCCTATCTAATCTATCACTAAAAGTTCAAACCCGCCCCGCATCCAGTCTATCACTAAAAGTTCAAATATAGCCGTTAGTTGTTCAAATTTAGCCGCCTCATATGAAGCTTACTCGTAATTGTTCAAATTTAGCCGCCTTATATGGAGGTTACTCTTAGTTGTCTTAAACGCAGCATTTAGTAATCTCCACAGTTCATATAGTATAGCCCCGGGTGATGTTTGAAGAGTGGCAAGCATTGGGTGAAAGTCAGTAAGGAAGAGTGAAGGAAGAAGTAACTCTAGTCTTTCCATCAATTCATGTTAAAACAAAGGGAGCAGAATAAAGAACTCTGAAGTGAGTTGGTAGAGTTGAGAGAAGCTAAGTGGCGCAGTGAACCATATCATAAGGAATAACCCTCCTTAACATTGTCACTGATCAACTTTCCCCACTCCATCAGTTGAGTCAGGCTGGCAGTCTTGTATGGCACGCCGTAAGAAGTATTCCAAAAATATTGTACCTATCCTATTACTGGTGTACTCGGCAAATCCAACGTAATCCATCGAATCTCTGAATTGCTTTGAAGTAAATCATCGCGTAAGTAACATCACGTTTAGAGGCAGAATTTATGTTCTCTCAACCCGAAAACGAGCCTTTTCTTTATAAAACCTCATCAAAATCATCCTGTCCTCAGAAAAATTCAAATATCCATTTAGAATTTGACGAACAAGCAATTAATAAGTAGTCTTATTGGCCGATCGCCAAAATTGAGAGTCGTTTTAACAATTCTGAGCCGTTTTGTGCCGCAAGTAAGAATCTTTGAAGACATACCTATTGCACATAGGTACTATCTTTTATACAAGAGTTAAGAGGCATAAAATTATCTAGGAAGTGGAAAGATGGTGAAGAAAGAAGAAAGTCATTTGATGATAAGGAGTTGGGAAAGGAATGTCAATTGTAATAAAAGAGCATAAGTAAACACGTATCAGTATTATTGGAGTCGGAACGCGAGGAAAACTTGTGTAATTGTCACCTAGGAAAGTTTTCCCCGGAGAAGACTAACACAGGAATAGAATGAGTCGTCCATGAGAGTTTGGACATTATAAAGCCGTCCTGGAACGTGAACGCTATCACATTGCCAACAACCAACAATATCTTGTGACGATGAAATGAATTCACGGAAGGAAGCTCATCTCGTCCGTACTATTGCTACTTTAAAAGTATGGAAGTGCTAGTGTGGAATGTAGCAAAACGGAGTGTGACATAACAAGACAATGAGAAAGTCAAGCCGAGAAGGGAGCCAAAGTCAAGTGAATAGTATAATGATGATAGTGTTGAGAATGAGAGAAATGTAAAGTAATGTAACCTCGTCAATGGAGCATTTCATTCTTGGGCTATTGGTTGTTTTGTCTTTTATGATTGTAATGGTCACATTAGGAAAAGTAGCCGACCCTTTCACTCCTTTCAACTTTCACCGAACTAAATTTTCACTTCGCTTTCTATCTACTATTTACTCATTTCCATCCGATCTTGGAGACACTCTTCCATAAAATCACATCTTAACTTTTCCCGCTAATTCTCTCACTGAACACTAGAAATTAAAAGTTGAAAATAGCAAATTGACGAGAATAACTAAGCAAACCCTTCAACGCAGGACGTGCAAAGAAATTCAAACTCTTTCCAAGGGATATATTCCGGGGGAAAAGATGAATTTGCCTGTTGTGATATGATGACTAGATCTCCGAGAAAGATGGAACAGGAAAAGATGAAAATGGTAGCGGAGGAGTAGTAGGCCCTACCGGTTGGATTTAAATTGAAGTTGTGTTGATAGGGATAAGGGTTTAGTAGATAGGAAGATGGTCATCAAAAAGTGGGTGAGGACTGACGAGAAGAGTTGGATGCTTTTCGATATGGGCCAAGTTTGGTGCTTAGCTCGAGTTGGCGATGTCATTGCACGGCAATTTAGCACAGGTCTCGCAACATAAATTTCCCTCGATGGACTTTAATCCACTCCATTCCACTTGCTCTTCATTTCTAACATGGACTACCTAATACAGTACATTAGACGAGTTTTCTTCTGTGCACACTGCTAAGAACGGAAGAACTGTATTGCATATTACGGAAACCAGTCGCTTTCTTTGTTCTGTGTACTAACTAATATTATTATCTATCTCTATCCAGTATGGGATTCTTAATATGGAGAAAGTAAACCAATAGCTAATGTAGTTATTCACATTCCTCTGACTACTCCACTGACTTTATTTTATATTCACTATATGAACATCACACTTAGGTATAATGCAATTTGTACTTGGAAATTTTTCGCTTCTCTATTCTCCTCGGCTATTTCTCTCATTATAAGATCGCAAGGATTATAGGATAACGACAATAACGTAACATACCGTATCATCATCCTAACTCTAGTAGACCAACAACAGTACAACTTTGACTTGATGACTGCGGAGAACACGGGTTCGGATATACTCGACACAGATCATTGAGTTGAAGACAGTGCAATGAAATTAGATGAAAGTGCAGAGACGTGCATGCATACTTATCTCTACTTGTGTCTTTAATTCACTCCAGCTCACCAGTCTTTCTTTTAATGTCATTTCCAATAACATTTACATTCCTCACTCGAATTTCATTAAGAAGTTCACCAGTTTCCTAGTTTCATCAAAAAGACTTTTAAGATAGACCGCTATAGACTGACAATAAAATTGTGTATATATATTTACTTACATGAGAATCTTACTTAAATAGTGTATTAGATATTGTCTAATGTGATACAGGAAAAGATAACAGGATCGGATGTATGTACTCTCGTAATCATCAAATAAAGGAAAAGGAAGGATTCCACAAAGCCTTCGTATTAAATACATTATCCACTACATTTTACATTACACGAATCCCTATATCACTTTCTCAGGTTTATCTCCAGACTCGCTCGGTGCATCTTCTAGGCACAGTGAGTGATACTCTTCATGTACTTAACAACGACTATGGCAGAAACTATCTGCTAAATGCGCGATGTTTAATGCATAAAGGATAATTTTCCAGCTCCTTTATTTCACTGCCTTTTGATATGAATGGTTTTAGTGTTATGTTTTTTAGATAAGATGCTGTAGAGGTATAGAATGCATCCACAAGAAACATATCCCCTTGATGCGAGACAAAAAGAAATGAATGTTCACTCAAGACCCAAAGTCCAGTCCACAGAAGCCGTCTATTATCGTATAAATGTAATTCAATATTGCAATGAGATGGCGGGGCATATAGCATTACACACAAAACCGTAGAAGATTAATGCTGGTTCAATCTACACAAACGCCGCAGGACTCTCCGCTCCCTCGACAAATTACAATACATCTAATCACTCAACTCTGACAGCTCTTGGCTCTTGACCATCCACTTCCTCTCTTGACAAATGCCCGCCCAATCCACAAATACATTCTTAGCCATAACATCCTACACACAACTCCCGTCATGTTCTTTCTAACGCAGTGTCTCAGGCCAGCCCTTCGGCGTGTACTCTACATATCACTAACGCAATTTCTCCACTACCTTCGTTTATTGTTCTGCCTTTCACTTATCTAATATACTACATACTTAGCCAGACGCACAAGTGCTATAGGCAATTTACTAAGACAATGGCTTACTTCACTGCCTGACTGAACTTTCTTTCTATAAATTGACCAGTGAATCAGCTTTCTCTTCACTACACACGAGTACAAGATCCCGTTTTTTGTTTGGATGCAATTAGTGTACACCCTCCCATCCAGCAAATCGTTAATTAAGAGGCTGCAGCTTAAGATCAGACATTCAACTAAATTGCTCTTCGCCACAATCTTCCCGTTTATCATACTTTTGGCTCTCTTTGAAAATTTTCATTTTTTTCTAACTCTCTTACAACTTGATACATGCCATATAGCCAAGAGTAACTTAACAGTATTAATTGTAGCACGAGAAAAATGCAGCGAATTCAGATTGTTTATGTACCATTACAGTACTGAAGCGATGAGAACTCCATTTACCCAATGGAAAGAAGTCAAAAGGCGACAGAAGTTAAAATGTGCAAATTTACTGCGTAATGAATGTTGATACTGTATTTTTTACATTGCAAATTACTCTTATGAATAATGCTGGAGGGGAGGCAAACGAGATCTTTTTTGTCTGGAATATCATTTACTTGGGTTGTGTAAAGTTTGCTGTACTACGCTAAATACACAGAGATACCAGTTTGCTCATCCTGCGTGAAAAATACGAACCTACATTACTGGTTAAAGGAAAACTTAAATGTTAAATTGAAATTGCAGAAGCAACTAAAGTATGATGTTCAGCAAAAATGCAACTGAGCAGATAATATCCTGTAAAATCATATACATACATGGAGTATTCTCGAGTTAAATAGATACCCTACTCAGAACAACAGTTATATGTATGTTTCCGTATGATCCTTGCAACATTGTGTAATATCAAATAGACAGATGGCTTTTCCTCCTCGTGATCGATAGGTCTACTGCTCACATACTAAGACCTACAGAATTGTATTACATCAATAATCCTAGTAGAGGGGAAATATCCAAAAGCACTTTCTCTTCCTCCTTTCCCCAACTTTCACCACACCAAAATTTTGTTCGAGTTGATTAAAATCTTTGCATATGGACAGTCTCAGTTTAGTAAAATTTTCAAAAATTCACCATTTTCGTTGTAATTTTAACCAACTAGTAACATTCAACGATTACACCAAAGGAACGATAACATTAAAATTTTGCTTAGTATAGTACATAATAATCAGGAGGAAGTATTAGCGGGAGGTAGTACAACAAGGAAGTACTTATTGCAATTCGGGAGGCTTTACATCATCACTACCCGTAAGCGTTAGTAAATACATAATTAAAATATCTGCATTAGTGTCAAAAGGCTCCTGAACTCGTACACCATTTGGTCTACTTTTGTAACTAGATTTACGCTATTTACGAAAGCTGGCGATGAGAGTTGATGCTAAATTCATTACGTGTATATGCCCATTCAAAATTGACTAAACATGCAACGAGGACATGACTTTTCATTCGTGGATACATCCTTTAGATTTACGTAGGTAGATTTGCTAAAAGAGTGAATAGGCTTCATATGCAAACAAAAGAGATCAACTGGCGAGGATGCTAAGTAGCATAGAGCATTTGCCTACACAACACAGGTAGCAAAGGAAGGTAGTCGGAGGTACTATACTATGACTGTAAAAATGTATCCTTTGCACAAGACGATGTATAGCATAATTGGTAAGGTAAACTTTTGATGTTTACTCTGTTGTAAGAGTAAGATATTATTAAAAGACAAGAAACTTAAGTAACACAATGTTGGATTCGTTAGACATACTTAAGATGCAAACGTAAACGTCGACGGTAACATATCCTCCTAGGTACTTAATGTTCGCTAAGTTCATTCATGCAAATGTAGCACATAATTGAAAGAACATCACTAAACTTACCTTCCGTCAGAGGTAAGTTAACAGACTAGACTGTTTTGACTTGAGATAGCCAGAATCGCCACCTTTGCATATACAGCGTACGCTTTCACCAGAAATGTAGCAAAAATTCCCTACAGCTAAATTATGACTTTCTTCATGTTTTTATTGCTTTGTCTACATTTTCGCATAACTACGCATAAGATTATTCTTTCTATAGCTCATATTTACCTACCGAAATGACACCTTATTACATTAAGTTCTAACTTGCGTACAATAATTACTTATACTAAAGTACACTGTTGCCTTATAGTTCATTAAACGACTAGATCCCAAACAATTTGCTATGAAGAAAATTCAAATTAACAAATTAACTCTTTGAATCTGTGAGTATTTCTATTGCGACAAATTAATATTACCCTCCGTGATTAATAGTGATTATTCATCTTCCAACGTTGTTTCTCTTGCAGCGTCTCCTCCCCACACTACACACTTTACCAATTTTTTGTTTATTTCTACAGTTGATTATTTAGGGTACCTCGGTATGATCATCATTTAATTGCTTGCTGCACTACCTACAACGATCCAAAAGGCATATGAAAATTTTCCCAACTTTCACCACGCCAAAATTTTGTTAGAGCTGATTAACCCGGTGAAAGCTTTATGGAGTTAACATTGTGAAAGTATATTTTAACTACCTTTTGGATCGTACGGCAAATAATATCTAATAATTTTACTCACTATAAAACACTCCTTGTTACAAATAAATTCGTACATTCATTTTTGATTTTTGATTCTACCATGACCATATTTTCAAAGCTTTTCTGATAACAGTATTTAAATAGATAGAAATTCTAGCAAACTCAATGACACTTGACCTTGTCGAGCAGCAAATCGATTTGAGTCTTTTTTTAACCAAATGAAATAGGTCACCAGATCTTATACTACATCTTGGCAGATTACTTTGCTTTGGGTTGTCTCCAATCTCATGTTCATGAGATAAGACAAAGTGACAGTGATGAATAAAAACGACGCATTTGGATGCTATGCTAGGTAAGTACTAATATTACAACGTCGATGTACACTGTCAGGATTCAGAAGCGGCTGCTTTGGAACTTCCGCGAATGAATTATGTCCATCGTCAACGAAAACATTTTCTCAGAACTGAGAAACATTGTATATCTGTTTTCTACTACCTACTTTCAATAGGTATGGTTGTATCTAGTGTCCTACTTAAAGTTAATTTTTGTAAATGAAATGGAAGAGCTGTTTTAAGATAACATGTACAGCACAAATATGTATTCTAATAAATAATGTTATACTAACCTTAAGCTACCGCACCTGTTGCTGAGCTAGAAGTCTAAGCAGAAAGAACTGTTCTAAAAACTGAAAAATGCTTATAGTGTCAATATAAATAAGTTGTTCAACATAAATTACCTTAAAAGGTTGGTTTGTAACAGAATTATTAGCCAGTATAGAGAGAGGATGCAGTATAGAGTTATATAAAATTGAGTAGACAGAGGGAGATCATAAATCTAAAGTGGTACACCATCATTAAGGCTCATTGGATTGTATTGTCTCCTTGATTTTATGTAGGTGCTATGCCTAGGTAAAATTGAAGAGGAGGAAATCCAGATTGACTGAAACCGAGGGAAGTAAAGAAAAAAATGTAGTAAAAGGTTTCTTTCGTTTTTGCAGCTGAGACTGAAAAGAGGGCCAATGTGGATTACACAATAGGAGAAAGTAGAAGAATAGTTAAGTTGAGGTGAAGAATGACAGAAATAAAAAGTGGGACTCACTCATGCCATCCAACTAGAGGCACATGAATACAAAGCCAAAGCTGGCAGGGAGATAAAGTGAGCTAAAGAGTTGAGTGGAGATAGTTCATTGCATTGCGGTTGGCAAGAAAGAGGTCTGTACTCAGTTGATAAAGAGGCTCGCCTTGTCTTCCCACTTTAGCTACCTCCAACTTGCTCTATAGGCACTTACTCTTTACTCTTTTTCTTACACAGACCTTTCCTTACCTACTTTCTCCACATTTCTACGACGCACATACGTACATACATACTAAACCAAAGTACATTACACTACAAGGTACCTGTTCGTTTCTTGATAAACGGACAGCTATATATTTTAACCTCCTTCCCATATAATCATATGTAGCAATTCACCAAAATATTACTCCGAACCCATCCCTGGTACCATGTAATTTTATAGATTCATATATTTTAGGGTTTAGCACCCGAAAATCCATTTTATAACGATTAAACAAATATTTCTCTATAATTTTGATAGATATATTAACAAAATAAAATTTTTGAGCATGACTACTACAAGATGAACTTTTGGCTGTATAAATTACTAGCAATTAGACTTGAACATTCTATATAAATTCAGATTTGTCTGGCTTTCTGTGGTGTGTGCTTTGATTTTCTGTGAAAGGATGTGATATATGTTTCTTTTTCAGAATGAAAATAGTTTCAGTGCATAACATTATCATTTTAGTGTTCCAAGTCAGACTGTATATACTATGGGGAAAGTTGCAGAGTTACAGATGTATACAAGTGTATTGTGTTCATGATGTAAAATAGTGGAGTGCTTAATGCAATTGAGCACAGAAAACTGTTTCGCTTGGTTTCTTTCGACATAATAATGTAATACTCCATGCACCGCTCTGCACACCTACTCACTCTGTTTATCAAAGTTAAGATAAGGACCAGAGTATACAAACTATAAGTATTTATCCCAATATATATACAGTATTCTATATCTCTTCCTTCTACTACATAGATATATTTGGTAGGTATTTATAGGACAGCAATGTATATAAGCTTTTCAGGAAAAATGCACGTAGTTCACGTAATGCTCATTTTATTCAAAGATATTCGTCTGGCTTTCATAGCGCGAGAGAGATCATTTTAATCATGTCAAAAGAATATCTCGTAACACGATTTCGAAATGGGCGACACGTTGTCGCATTAAGAGTCCTTATGAAGAATGGTAAAGTGTCTCGAAAGAACCATTTCTGCTAAATTTACACTCGTCTCATCTCACCTTTCCTCCTTGTCTCGTTCCCTCTGTATTTCCAGGCAAGAATTACGAATAGGCATTTCATATCTATCCAAACAGCCAGACAGAACACCAGCAGACAGTTTTGTCCTATCGCAGTTCACTCCAGTTCTCTACTGTAGCACTCTACTTTCACTACTGTTAGTGTGCATCCCATTTTAAACTTTCTCTTCTCCTTTCCCCATATTTCTTCTTCTGTCGTTTCCTCTTCCTTTTTACTAACAACTTTCTTTACTGGGACTATAAGCTTTTGCCCTCATAAATATTCACTTGTATGAAGTCACAGTCAAAGCAAGTCCAAGGCTAATGCCCTTGCTTTACCTTACCTTTAGATACTAGTACTCCCCTATTTACTACTCTAGTACTACTTTACGTTGTTACGGAACAGATACAACTTACTACATTCACCAGTCTTACAAATTACATGCAACAATTACAGCTTTCTTCTTGAACTTTCACTCTTTTCTTCTTTTTCATATTTTACCCATTTATGTCGGAAAATAAATCAAAATTGATGGCTAAAATGTTCACATTATTGCTTGAAATGCACACATTGCAGAATTGATTGTAGCCGATAAAGGCCATAAAAATATCAACGACCTTTTCTGCCGCATCATAATAATATATAAATATCCATCCACTATTCACCTTTTCAAATCCTAGTGACTTCACTCGTGAATAACTACAATGTCCACACCAATATGTGCCAAAAATTTGCATTTCATTTTATTGGATACTACAGCTCTCACATTATTATTTCAATAAAGACTTTCTCTGACACAGCTTTTAACAACTCGACCCAATTCATATAATATAAGAATATAACAACTCCGTTTTTCCTCACACATTTTGCGAAAAATGTACTGAAAATGCTTATGATTTTCCACTTCGAATAATAGCAGACTTTTATAGTCAGTTGTTTCTGTTCTCAATTGTTAAGTCTAAGTTTTTCATAGTTAGAAACTAAGAACCTTTGACTGCATTTTTATTGGATAGAAAAACGAACGACATTGTCCGTTCTATAATGGTGGGTATTACGTACAATTCTTTTATGCATTATGCAACCATCATTTCTAAAACTCAGTGAAAGATAAAGTTAAAGATCCTTCATTTGTAAAAACTGGAAACGTAACGTGTTATTCAGTAACTAACATAATTTAAATATACCATAGAGTAATGAGCATATTATGTGCAACATACATCATCTGTAGTCCAAAGTCAGTTCATATTGGCTCCACGGTATACATATGTCATTTTAAATATGAGTAAATGTTTTAGATAATGGGATATCCATCAAAAATTCGAAATTTTACTGTAATATATTATTTGCTACATAGTCTAGTACATTGGCTATTATGGTTTTCTAGAGAAATGAAATGATCTGTAAAAGGCCATTTAAACCCTGAATCTATTCTTGAGGGAAAAGCTTTTTGGTACAATAGAATATAAAAGCAGTATTCAACTCAAAGGCTGCAACGTATCAATTTCGGTTGATGGATAGGGTCAAAATAAGAAGAATAGAATCAAACGCTGTGTTAGGTACGTAGTATAGAAGAAGGCTATGCATAAAGGAAATAAAAATTATAGCTAAAATGTATGCAGTGATAGTTTTACAAGAATTTTGTTCCCTTTTGGCATAAGTAATAATAGTTGACTGAATTATAGCAAGCCGAGTGGGTAATCTAAATCTAAATATTTCGCATACCTATTGCATAAAAGTCTTTTGTATCCATTTTATTACTTACTAGGCATACTGTACCGTTAAAGGCAAAGAGATTACAGTAAAATACCACTGCAGAAGAGATGGCAAAAGACTTGAGAAAAGATTTCTTAATTTCAAATGATGTAGGTCATTCCGATTTCTTTTCCCAGAACAGAATTTTCTATTCTGCTCTACCATAAACATTTATATATGACAATCTGTACCAACACCACCTTCTATGTAAAACTACTAGAAATTGGAAACTATACCGAATTACAGAGAAACTCTATTTAGATTATAAATCTTTTTATGCATAGGAGACTTGAAGATTTTTATTTCACTGTAGTGCAGTAAGAAATGACGGGTAGTGAAATTTTTCTAGATGGACTTTTTCCGCGTATACACTCAAAAGCCTTATACTTATATACCAACGTATTTCTTTACTTTGTACTTCACCAAATATTAATACTTTTTTCTTAGTACCTTACATACTCCTTCCGAATTGCAACTTATTGTAAGGTAAAACTAAAATTATTGGAAATAAAACTGTATATTTTTTAATTTGTAGAGGTTTATATGATTTTAGATACTACCATGAGTATAGTTGAGCATTTTTCGGTTGAAAAGACACATTGTCCAAGTTAGCAAAAAAGCACAGCGACAATTGTGATTGAGGTAACTAAAAAGGAAAGACGGTAGGGACTAGAAATATAGGAGCAAAGGAAAATGTAGTTTGCGCCGAACTGTAAAGAAACGAATAAAGACATCATGAGCCAGGAAGGCTCTGTTGATTTGGGTTCAGTTCAGTTGACCTGCTCCTGACTTTGGGTTGATACATGAACATGTAGCAGTATAAATGTGTAACCTAGTATGGAGTATACATAGAAGTCGCAATTTGCAAGGCTATAGTATTATTTAAGCACAGTGACCAGGAATGTCTGTCTGCTCGGAGATGCTGATCTTCTCTGGTCTGGTGAAACTTAGGCTAAACTGTAAAAGAGAGACGAAGACGGAAGGAAGGCGATATCTTGGCTCCTTCCTTGTCCTTGTGACTGCAAGTCCATGTCCAAGTCAAACTTAGTGAGCATAAGTAACTAACATAAGACTGACTGGACTAAACCCGTCTCTCTAGTTTTATAATATTATTACGATAGCCCCAGAAAAGTGTATACTTACGAACACTCCAGTTTCTTGTGCTATAGTATGTAGTCCACTTCAGTATAACTCTGTCCTGATGCACAGATAAATGTTGGGAAAAGCACAGTGAAAGAGTAAAACGTTTGGTAGCCCCAATAGTTTTCACTTGCCACTCTCTCCCATACAAACTTTACTTTTCACCAGTTCCTTACAATCACAATCAGCTCTCTAAACTTTCTTTTGCGACAAGTATCACATGCGACTGACTGACTTACTACACTTCTCCAACAACTATAGTCTGCAGAAATAACTAGTGTGCATTATAGTACACTCTTACTTATTTTTCTGACGTAATTTGAAAAAAAACTTTCACTAAATAAAACATTCAAATACTTACTGGACACATTTTTCAAATAGAATCCAACTGAAATGGGAAATAAATTTTTTGGACACAGCTGTTGCCTCTGTCCCTTGACAATCGTCAATTTTGATGTCAAGACAGTACCTCTGTGTAATAAAATATATGTAGTGCATTTAGATTAACTTTAATTACACAGTCATGATAAAATGGCGCGAATAAAAATTAGGTCGCCTGTACAGGGATTTCTATGCATGATGTTTAGTATCTTTTCCTTATATCTGTAAGTATGCAGTGTGTTATTTTATACATTTCTTGTCGCAAGAATCTCTTTCTTTTCTTTACCTAATAGCAAAGGAGACTCGCCATAAATCTAAGTTCTTGCTTTCTCTCTATGTTCACTTTACTTTTACTTTCAACAAAATAGTAATACCTATGCACTCACTTACAAGAACTGTTCTGTTATGTATTGTTTCTGTTTTACTGCGTGAAATAGTAGTGTGGGAGTGGAAAAGATTGCGATCGTTTCATATTCTAAGGGCTTTTCTCTTATAATCTTCTCTTTAGTTGGCAAAATGTTAGACCTTTGCCACAAGTGAGTATAAAAAGATATAGACGTGACTTTCTTCTTTGTGTAAAGTGTTACACGAATGGTTATGTATTGTTTAGCTACCGCAGTTTGTAGGTGACTATAAACTATTATGAAAGTTACGATTAGAAACTATATATACCTACATATATGTATCAAGTACAGTTGGAATAGGCGCATTTGCACGCACAGAGGAAATTTGGATCATCATAATTTAAAGAAGACTTACAGGCTTATTCTCTACATTTCTTGGCTCTTTCTATTTGTTATCTGACATTAAATAAATTCACCAGTATCTCTAAGTAGGCTAAACAGAATGCTACTCTATAGCCACTTATTTTGCTTACTTACAACTTACAAAACGACTAATGAGTTGGCGAGGAGAGAAAGTCGATTTCTCGCTTATTTTACTTGTCGGAAAGAATTTATGAGAGAAGGAGGAGTGTACACTGAAATTAGTCATAAAAACAAGTAAACAGTAAGCGTGTGATTTTTTGTTGATAAAGTCAGATGATAAATTGCTATTGCAAATGTGACATTATGGTTTTAGTAGATGAGATATTAAAGGAGAGAATTATTAGCACATTGCTCAGATTGATGAAGAAAATTCAAGTGCGTATCATGTAAGTTTTGCTAAGCTGCTGATTCTGATGATTCGGATAGTTAGGAAGTGAGCTATTCTCTTACAAAGCAATATTTTATGAACTTTCCACGTGGATCTGCCAAAGACAACCGAAAGGATGGCAAGCAAGACACGTAGAATAGATTTATATTTTGGACCACTGACTCAGTTTCCGACTCGATAAGCTAACGTAAACCGATCATAAGGATAGCTGCGTGCTAGACGATAATATAACTTCACACAGCTAATAGGAAGAAGATACTATGGAACGGGGCAGGATGTTTCCGAGATACAAACTCAGAGTCGGCAGCTTTCCTTTACTATTTTCATGCTCCACACTCCAATTTAATTCCTTTCCTCTTACTCATACACTCCTAATATTCAATAACTACTTCACATATTGAATCTCCTATACATACTCAATATCAATGCAATATGCGCTACTTTAGACCAGTGTGTCTGCCAATGCTTTCTCTCTACTGTATTCATGTACTAATAATATGTGTGTTCAATTCTATTTCCCCAATTTCTGCGGACATGGGAAACGAAAGTATTATTAAATGAAATTGGGTTTCAACAATGGTCGACACGTTTTAGATATGTTCTCAACAGGTTTTGCATCACGTAAGTACTGTGTACGTGTGTTTTTAAATTCACAACTATGCGTAATCAGGGCTAAGGTTAAAGTTCGTAAAGATAAATGCAATACCACGCAGCGTCGGAGGTCAATTGTACTTGAAACTGGGGTCCAGTCAACTAGGAGCTTATGAACTAATAAAACCAATATGTAAAACCGTTTTACATTACAAAGTGGTGGTATAATAAAATTGTGGTAAAAATAGCATACTTGTAGCTACTCTTCCTTTTCAGATAGCGATGATACAAATATTGCCTGCCTTCTACGATAATTGTGCACATTTTGGCATCATAATGAACCGAAATTGCATATTAAGGTTGTTAATTAAATATGTACACATGGATAGAAACACAGTAGGATGAATTTATCACAGACGAGTTGATTGGAAGTAGCATTAATGAGAATCTTACACACGGTAAATGTATGTTTACTCAGGAGTGTAGAATTTCGCATAAAATTGACACGCGTACGGCAAAAGGCAACACGTTTTCATGTGTCGGATGAATGGAAACCACAGGCTTATTAAAAATAAATTAGGTAATATGGTGTGAACGATAGAAAAACACACTCGAGTGTGGAGTACCTTCATAGTATCCCTGTTATTTTCCGGTTAGAAATGTTCATTGCATGCATGTTTGAGATTGTGAGAATGGAATCACCAAATGTAGCTATCTGCTAGAACAACGCCTATTTATTAGCTCCTAGTTGTGCAAATACAAATGTAGTCAAACATATCATATTATTCATCTTACGAAAAGTGTCGCTGCCCTAGCATGTAAAGTGTACGAGAGTTCAGGGAGAAGGGTGCTTGCTATACCCTCTGTGTGTTATAGGTATGAAATAGCGGGTGTAGTATGTTAAGCTTTGCCATAAGTCAGCTTCATTTCACGCCTTTCAGACCCTGAATTTTACTCAACAAATTCGAAGTCTCTAATGATATCTGAATAGAGTCAGGGGCTTTCATCCAATCGAGATATACATGGGAAGAGAAATTCATTCACTCAAGCATACGGACATGGTCGTTCCACGGGCAGAGCCAGTAACGTCAAGCCAAAGGTCTCTGATCTATGAGCTAGGGAAAAAGTGTGCTATTGTTACATATAAATATATATCTTGCATAATAGGGCTTTGGGAAGCACACGGCCGTGCTTTGTCTAATCATAAGCAAAATGGAAGTGAACTGAAACCATAAAATGTTCTTCCAAAAAATATTTATGCGTAAACCGTAGTAGAACATTGACAGCGACTCCTGTTTAAAATTCACACAAAGTATCCCCACATGACCGAAATTATTTTAGACTCTTTATCAGAATCCTTTTGATAGAAAGTGAACTATAAATGAACTCTTCCCGTTTGTTTATTCTCGCAGTGCATTGCTTCTTCATTCTTCCCTTGACATATTTTCACCGTTTCCTAATGTTTAGCTTTTGACATTCATATATAAATTCTGTCCTACATATTAGTAGATATTTGTATGCAGGCTGTATGCACACACTGTATACGTAATGTCGCTAAAGTGTTTTACATTCGTTTAGTTAGTTATCTACATACAGAACAAACATCGGGGAGCCCTGTTTCCAGACTTTGTTCTTTGCATAAAAAAATTTGTTCTTCGTCGACTGCAAATACTACAAACCGAGTCATTTGAGTTTGCATTTCCTATTTCTTTCCAATAACTCAATGTCAACTCAATTTTCTTCGGATTTATTTGTGGATCAACTTGGATTTACGTTTTTTATTGAGAGCTACACATAAATACTAGATGCTTCGAATTTTATGCCGAAAACAAGAATTTTCCACATAGATGATCCCAAAGCTAGATATACATGTACTGTAGCTACATATACGCTCAGTAGTCTCAGGTACTTTCGAAACAAGAACCAGGAGGGACACCAGCATACGTAGCAAGTTGTACTTTTGACCTGACTTGTGGTTTTCCCAAAATTGTTGAGCTCAACAAAAACATACTATTGTTTGAAAGTGACTGTTGTGATGATTCAGCACCACCTCCTTGTGCTCTCACCCAACAAACTAGCTGCCTAATGATATCAAAGAAAATCGTGATCAACACAGCATCTTGCTTTACTAACTTATATAACTAAAAATCTATACCATGCACCATTTTTCGTTTACTAGAACGAGGCTTCGAGGAACTTGTAAGCTTCTAGGTATCTCGAGTGATTTATGCTGCTAAAACCGGATATATTCCAACTACTTACTTAAAACCTGCTTTATTATTGCAAAATCATTTTTTGGAACGGTTACAATTTCATAGTAATCATAGGTAATATAGGTACATAGTACATACAGTGGATTTCTCAGGAATCTTTACCTTTGTCATTCTAAATAGATTTATGCTCCCAAAAGAGACAATTACATACTGGAAGTTAGACTCAGTAAAACTACGCATTTACTGTTTATCTTACGCTTTTTCAATGCTCAGTCAGAGATATGCACAGAGTTATCTTACAAGAGCAAATTGATACATTTAACTCATTTAAGAGTTCAGAGGAATATTTATGACATTTTTCTAGCTATTCTACCTTGCAATGCATTTTTAAGCATTAAAACCTCAAAAGTTTTGATTTGTCGGAGAATGGCAACATTATTTAATGACTGACCTGCATTATTTAATTCTGTAAAATTAATTCTGTTAATTTAAAATGTCTGATGCAACGAAATGTAACATGCTTTCGGTTATGTGGTTACGTGATTAGTAACATACATGAATAAGGAAAGTAAACTATTAGAAAGTTCGACGCGTGCCAAAAAGGTTGTGATTGTGAGTACATTTACTATCCTGTCTGGTTAATCTTACCGCATGACTAGAATTATAGACATTTGTTGTAGTGGTAGTTAGTGTTGTTATTTCTTTAGACTAGAGAGTTGTGGATTAGGAACTGAGGATTAATTATGAAATAAAAGGACCTAAACTAGACTTTAATCAGCTTAACTACAAATAACAGTTACTAAACTTATTTGTAGGTACCTTAATACAGTGCACACACAGTCCGAGAAAACTTACTGATCCTGTTTTGGAAGTTAGCAGGAAAAACAGTGACAATTCTACTAGTTAGTTTATATTCCTCAATTGAAACTAAAAGTTTGACGGAGGGAGAAAACACTTTCTCTATTGAATGGATCCTGGAAAGGCAAGACTTTGTAAAAGAAAGTTTCTCGGAAATATCAGTGCGATCACTGGATTGAAAGGAGTAATTTCCAACTCTATTGAAATAATCACATGAAATGGAAAGCCAAGTGGGACTCTTTGCAGTAGATAGAATCAATACAACTGCATTCCATCGCAAAGACACTTCAGTTTTCTAGACTAACAGAGCTATTTCTGTTTCTATGCTTCGTGTAAGGACCTTGTATGTATTTATTCAAGTGTGCCACTAACTCTGTCCCAAATTTTGTTTGCAATCGCCTTGACTTAATACTCCTCTGCATGTCTCTCAAACTCCCAATCTAAGAGACCTGAAAGCAGTGCTAGTATGTGCTTACCATTTATTGTTACTTAAAGTTCACTATGTACTAATATGCACTGTACAATTTACGACACATAATTAATTTATTGGCTCTAACCATGGAGTTGTCTAGTGATGCAATCAGAACAGCACTGTAGTTACGTGAACATGTCAACTACTAGTAGTAACTGTGTTTTCTACCGAGATTAAGTAATATATCCGAAAAGGCAGTTGCTACTATACAATTAATTAGAACATTAATGAAATAGGCAAGAGTGTCCCAATTTAATTAGGAATAGAAAAGGAGAAAACATAGATGAATTTACTAGAAACAGAATCAATAGTACCTTTGCAAAATTATCAGCGAATACTTATGCCAACTTGACTACCTATGGTAGTTGGCAGAATCAACCTATTTTTATAACTTGCAATACTATTTGCCCAGATTGCGATTTACTCATTGACTTCCCAAAGGCAACCTCCAAAATTCCCAAAATAAATGACAGTTCCAAAAAATTGGGATAAATATATCTGATGCTGTATGCAGTAGTAAGACATAAGTTACATTTACCTTAGGCAAACATTTAGACCGTAGTGCTGCTTTTATACGTACTACGTAGCATGCTTTTATACATACTACAAATATTTACAACTGAATTAGTTAATAATTTAGAATTTCTCTGTTGTTTCATCTCAACAATTTAATATGAGAAATGCGTTAATTAGTTAATTAATTAGCAACGATTATCATCTTCAAAGACTGCGAAATATTGAATATTACAATTCTAGTAGGTATTTGCTTTTACTAGTTGCTGTTTTCACCGTTGAAGAACAAAGGAACGGAAAGCCGAGCAAATCGAATTCTAGCTAGCAAATCAACATTATGCATATTTTGCTGACTATGGAGAAGGCAGATATTTAATTTAATGAATTTAAATAACTAGTATGTATTACAATGGAAAAAGTCATTATATATGTAGTATATGCAAGAATTATAAAACTTTCACGTGCGAATATCATATGACTTTCACCATGTCACATGCTTTCACGTGCGAAGGTTTTTTATGGAGTTTAGACTTCGAAAGGAAATTTTATTTACTTGGAGAAAGCTACTGTAGCGTTACTGTTTACGCTCTCTGTAGCAGTGTAATTATTATTGTTTATTGTGTAATAGGCTATCAATGTATTTACCATCCAGCAGATACATAGTACGTTATAAAAGGTCAGTAGATAGTGTACCTCTCACTCCAGTATTGCGATTGTAGTCTTGTAAGTGAGTGAGTAGGTATATAATCCATCATCACAATTAAATAATAGGTAATCCATTCTGTGAGGGAAAACCAATAACTGTTAAACCTTAACTGCTCTACCTATAAACCTAACTGTCAGTCGAGATTGGCTGTGACTACTCTATATGTATTATAGTTGTGTATGGATATGTACAGAAACAAAGCAGTAAAATCCTATAAATTCATCCAAACCTTTTGGATCTGTAAATCTTTTTATTTGTTTCAGTTTCCTTTTGAGAGGCCACAACTTATTGACGTTCAAGTAATAAAAGATGAAACATGTCTCGGATGAATTCCGTCATCTTGACTTTGCCTCGTGGACAAATAAAAAAATAAAGCTATTTCGTCTCTCATCGCTCTCCGAGTCAATTCCCATCAGTTGACTTAACTCCCTACTTCAGTCTGAAAACAAATACACGAAACAATGCGCAATGCAACGATGCAATGCTATTTAGCCAATAGTCGTAAGAATTTGGCTAAGTAGATCATAAGACAAACATTTTATTAGTGCTCAATCTCCAAACTAATCTGGAACAGATGAATTCCGGAAATAAATAACTTTTTACTATGCTCAAACAGAACACACTTACAGCATTACCTTCAAACTTTTCATCTCAATTCTACCAGAATGGAAATATTTATTCAGTTATATTTTTACTAATACGTATTTAAGGAAAAGTAACTGTATTTTCAAAACCAAATGACCCAATTTTTATTTTAAGTATGGCAACCTAATCTTGTGTGCACAGCAAATACTTGGTCAATACAGATAAGACTAATCAATAACTTTTAAAATAAACTAGACATACGAACTGCGAATACGTTCAGTACACCATTTCCCTGTGATGCTATTATTAAAAGTCAAACAAGATGTACTATAGGTTCCTTTGTCAATATGCTTGTTCTACTAAGATATGAACTACATGGACATCGATGTAATAATGAACTATTGTAACAGATGTAGCTAAAAAGCGATCCTAAAGAAAGGTCATAACGTCCTGTTGGAAGTATTGGGAAAATCTTTCAGTTGCATAAAAGTTATGTATTGTTCATAATATTGAAATGCTAATTGTTATTGACACAATTCCGTAGCAGTAACATCTAGTAATGGTATTTGATGTGTATGCAATATTACAGGATGCCTATCGTGTAGTTTACTGTACCATAGTAGTTTATTGTGTGATGTAATAACATGTAAATAACAGGTTACACAAAGTTAATGTTCTAATTTCCTATTTGTTGTGCAATTATAATGTGAATCTTATTAATTTAGAATTTAGAATGTCTCATCTTTGTAACTTGTGGTTATAATAAATATGCGCTTTGAACTTGATTAAATCAGTCTAAGAAGTATATAGTTAATGAATGAAGTATTGAATTTATTCGATGTGCAGAACTAAAGTTACCCACTTCCCCGAAAAGGGGCTCGTCTGATTATGGCCATTTTATAAAGTCGTTCTTTCCATTTCCAACTATACTTTTGAAATTCGAAGACAATTCAAAAAATTACGCAGACTCAAAAGATAGACATAATGATAGCCTATTTGCATAAAGAAGACAATAAATCTTAATATTATGCTTATAATAATTATATTCGAAGGTAAGTAGAAGGTAGAGTTTGAAGATGGTTTTGTTTGTTTTATCCGCCAGCAAGTGAAACAGTGAAGTCAAAGCAATTCTAAGGCAAGAGGAAAGCAGAAGTGAAGTTGATATTGATGTGGATCAAATAGATGAAAAATTTAGTGCAGCTCGCCGCAAGTCTCTAGAGAATTACTTGTATTTGTCTACCTGTTTGTTTTTTACTGTTTGAACAAAAACTTGGTACACAGAATTCTACAAAAGTCGCAAAATATTTCATTTCTTTACTTTTATTTTGCTTTATTGCGTCACATGCCATACAAATTAAAAAGGTATTTTTAAAATGGAAATAACTTCTATTCTGCCTCAAGCTGGGCTAATGACAGATAGATTTATTTCTTTGCTTGTAAGTACTGTATATCCCAACCACGGGAACCAATAATACTTTCCCCTTTCTTATGGCAACTCCATTTGAAACTTTCCCCGATCTTTCACATGTACTTTCACCAGAATTTTAACATCTTGGCGAATGAATTTTTGTGGGGTGAAAGTTTCATCCAGCGTTTTAATAAGAAAAGAGAAAGTACTATTAGTACCGCTGGTTAGGGACATACTGTAGGGAATTCGAATTGCTATACATATATGTATAAGGTATTTAATATAAGAAGCACTTAGTTTAGATATGCCCAGACAAGACACTCAAGACAGTTCAATGAATTAAGTAATTAGCTGTGCTAGTAAATAAAGTAATATTCTAAAGCTTCGATTTTCCCTTTGTCAAATCCTATTTTAATTTTCCCTGGAGTAAAATGGAGTATGCTTGGCAGAAATGCAATGGGAGGTAAATATATAATTTCAAAATATTCTTTCTGTACCACAGATCTTATGAGATCGTCTATGTTCTAAGGATTTGTCAATTTAAATTGGTCAATGAAATAAGGAAAAACGTTGTACAGTTTCAACTTTCCTTAATAATTGACTACTTTTAAGGGGAACTCGACGATATAAGTTGAGAGCTATGGATGCATAGCGTATGGATAGTACTAAATTCTAGCGTGGATGTGTTACGCTTGCCTTGCAGATAGCTCACAGAGAAGTTTTACTACATGTTTATATTTATTCACGAAATCATCTAATGGCTTCTGTTGCTTTTGAACTGCATGAATGAGAGGTAGTTGTAGTTCTAACAGTAACAAATTAAGCCCACGAAAGCCTTTCAGATCTATTCCTTTATGTTTTTTCGAGTAAAGTAAATTATTATTTAAGTGTAATCTACAGAAACAAATAAGAATGCAAAATTGCATTACTTATTAATGTCGTTACAAACTTTTAACTCAATTATTGTCCCAATCCATTAGATGACATGGGCGAAGACTGTTGACACTTTATAGTTCTTCTGTTAGTTTGTATCTCGGCGATTGTTTTCCAAACAGTAATATGTAAGTACTCCAAAAATTCAATTGAAAAGCTGCTCAACTGCTCAACTGAAAAGTAAGTAAAGTGCTTTCCCAATAAGATTTCTATTTTTACTAAAAACTCCCAATGAAAATTATTTTAACACATTTCCACTACTGTTTGGACTTTTTGAAGCTAA
>JABASH010001958.1:0-22686 GCA_019776445.1 Tomocerus maximus | reverse complement strand
GGCAAAAGAATACATACAAATAAATCCGGATTTGTAATTACATGCAAGCTTCCATTTCCTTGAGACTGTGTGCCTTAAGCTCAATTGATGGAATTATGAACAGTATTCCCAAGTTATCCAAAATGCAGTCATGAAATCCTACAAAAATGAAAAAAGCAGAATTTTATGTACATAATGATACTCTGGCTTTTGCTCGACGAGTGCATGAAATTTAATCTAATCAATCAGTTATGTATATAATTTGACGTGCATGACTTATACATATTTAAATGTCAAACTCTGAATTGTGACTGAACTATTTATGGGTCTAAATAGACGGATTTGGAGAAAGTTGATTAGTAATTGATAGGTACATGGTCACAGTACTCCACTCCTTCCTACTAAATATTGATATTTGCAAACAATTAGAGACATGGGCAAACAATGAACTGTCCAGTGTACATTGGTCATAAATAAATCCACGAACATGCCTTTATAATTTATAATTGTTTGAATAGAGGAGTATGGCAGATGTATTTATGTAAAAACGGGTAGCCTATTATGTAACCCTGTGCTAATCGTTCTCGTTAGTAGCTGTTCGTTTAGGAAAGCAGGGCAGTAGCCGACGGCACATGTTGAGAAACGGAATCTTATGTATAAACCGGAGGAGGCATAGAGCTACGTAACACTTGACGTCAGTAGGGACTTTTTGGAAGCAATCGATATAATGAGAAGTGTAAAGGTGGACCTTCACTCACTGTGTGGTTTGTAGAGTTGTGCTGGTGTTGTGCGTCATTATACTACATACTCTGTGTATAGGAGACGCTAAAGGTAAACATTACACAGTACTCCACCCACGCTTTTCCTTCCTTTAGCCAAACACATCTACTACATGAGCTGCAGTGGAGCAGAGCCGTACAGAACTGGAACACAGAGCACACCGTCCCATTTTAACTCTTCTGTATAATACATACGATAATACTATGCGATGCTTGCATGCTTATTCCACTCCTAACAATCCTCCTTCAATACTGCAGTACAATACGGACTTGTAAATATGCCTACACCGACGCTGAACTAAACTCGTGAGTATGTTATATGTACCTTTGTAATTTTACTGCATCCCTGCATTCTCTTTCTACATCACGGATAGTGGTTACTAAGTATAGTATGTACATAAGTACACAGAGCAGAATACCATACAGTTTCACAATACACGCCAAGAAGATCATCCTGTTGAGTATTCTTTGGAGAGACAATAATACTCACAGGGCTTAATTCCAATCTTTGTTTCATTCCTCTACTGTTAATCATACTGAACATTACTAGACATCTACTTCCCTCATACAATTCAGCTTACATTAGGCCCTCGTACAATTCTGCTTTCAGTAAATATTTCCCTACTACATCCAATTGTTGCCAACAACCTCTTCTAACTCGCTAAAATACTGAAAAGTTTACATCCACCTAATTAACTGTCTTTCCCAACAAATTCAATCCAAGAGTCAGTTTGCAAACCGCTAAGTAAAGATAGGTACGTCTATCCCATGTAATTCCTTCCAACATAAGTACTGTAAATATTTTACTTTTTAATACTAAAGCCTCGGATAGAGTGTCACTTCCTTTTCACTTCACGCGCAAGGGAACATTCATTAATAAAACAACACCGTTGCCCCGCGCGAGGGAAGTTTAAATTTTAGGAGGGGTTGTTACGAAATGGTCCTTTTTTCTGCGTGAAGTGAAAAGGAAGTGACACTCTATCCGAGGCTTAAACCGTTATTCTATCAAGTCATCTTCCATAGTCATTAAATATGTTTACAAAATTACAATAACATAGATGATTCAATGATACAATCCAATTTTAATGAGACTGGTTACGCAAATCTCAACTCCCATTTCACGGAATCCTATAGACTTGTCTTGTACAGTTAGCTATAGGATTAATCTTTACTGCGGAGAAATAGACAATTTAATGCGGTGCAGTTAATTAATTGCAATTAATTTAATATTGCATCATTGTGTCTAATTATAATGTAATTAATTGACAGTCTTAGTATTACGTTCGGTTGTTCTTTGTATAATACACGAAGCATATTAGATACTATTAGCGCTAGATTTTCTAGGAAATGCTTAAAATTCTACAATTGAAAAGTCCTATCATTTAAATGCACAAATACTTTTAAGACTGTAGACATAGTATTTCGCAAATTCTGTTGTACCAAAGTAAATGGATGATTTTACAGAGATGATTAACAGATTTATTGGAGCTTTCTACGTGTTTGTGTGTCTTGTACTTTCTTGATATCTCCTTACAAGCACGCGCTGTGTTAAACCGCCTTACATCACTCTATGGTTTGTAATCAGTTCTGTTGTAGATATACATATGCACTAACGTTTATGTATATACTAGAGTTTGGCAATAAAAATAACAATGCAAAGGTCTAGGTCACGCAGTAAATCACAACTGGAGTCGGGTGATAGATTTAACTTGAAGGCAAATTACACTAGTTACACATGTACCCAAATAGTCCCATAAGAAAGATCAAATAAATCCATATGTGTTTGAATTGACAACATCACAAGCGCTGTAACCTGCTTAGGTACTTCCAATTATCACTACCGAATAAGTGTACTACATGTTTCACTGTGTACTGAAACTCGGTGTGTTTTAAAACACACTGGTGTGCACGTGTGCAACTCTTGATTGTCAAATGCATACCAAATTGTCAATATTAAATATTGTTAAATATGGTTTAATGTTTCCAATAGAATTCATCGAGTAGAATCTTCAAAAATTTGTCAACACCTTTTGACCCAAATTCTAGGTTTCATTGAATAATATTTTATATACAATTTATGATCAATATGCATTTGAAAATCAATAGTTTTAATACACACCAGTGTGTTTTAAAACACACCGAGTTCAACACTGTAACATTGTATAGTATAAGTATTAAGTATATCATCGTGTCCTATACTCACTATACTGCCTGCCTGTATGAAAAGAGTCGTTAAATAGTAATTGGCTCGAAAAGTTTTGTTTTGTCTGCAAATGATGACAAAAAAACTTGTGTGCTTTTCGCAATTGGATAGTAATTCCCTTTATATAAAAGGAACTTTCAGCAAACATAAATCATACGGAAAATGATATGAGAAACTTCTTTTCTATTATCGATCTAGTTCCAGCTTGATTGAACTAAGAGTCATACTATTTATGGTTTTCTATAATCCTTGATGGCAATAAAATTCCTGGTTAAGTAATACCAATTTAATGTTGCACTAGGTAGCAATTACTGTACCCAACAGAATGCAATTTATATAATAACGATTGATAAGTCCTTAGTACTTATATAACACGTGCTTAATGGCATGAATAAATTAACCACGACTGCAGTCTTAATGATAACGAAAAAATGTATCTAAGAATTTAAGCATAGTGTACTGTGACGGTGATATAGCTACCAATTACATTCGGTAGACCTTGGTGGATATTACTGTACAGTATTGGGAAGGAACGTTGCTATTTATGCTCATGGAATATTCAAAGTTCAAGTGCTGACCGCATAGCATTCAAAAATAAAAGTACTATTGGCAATTCACTGTATTTATGATTTTTCGATTAAAGCACGCTGCAGAGGTAACAACAAAAGAATTCCTCGAAAATCGGCAGATTTGGGAGGTTGAAGGAAAACTCGTGCAACGCAAGTTTGCAGAAAGTATGTAGGGGAAGGTGCATACGGTGACCTAAAAATCCAACCAAGTCTTTTTATGAATGATTGATAAGTATTGGCGTGTTGTGTCTTAATACTATTGGTAATTTTATGACCCGGCTTCTCGCAGACTACTCGTAGCCCAACTCGAGCAATCGAGAAATATATGATGAGAGTGAAGGTGGAAGAGAAAATAGATCAATGCACTAGATATGGAAAGGCCAGTGGGAGAGGAGAATGCTTTGCCAACCAGCATTGGAAGCACTTACTTTCAGATAAGTATTAGTCATTTATGGAGAAGGAACAAACTGTGAACCAGACGAAACTCCTATACCTATACCACACAACTATACCTGTCACTCTTCAATTATTCACAACAGTGAAAGTCGGCCTTCGCACATTACTAAGTGTTAAATTAAACATAAGCATAGTTATAATAACCATGCAGCAACTCCAATCCTATTTTGCACCAACCAGCAACAAATTAACGTATGGAAGCATTTAATTTAACTACCCATACAAATTAAATTTTTCAATCTCACTTCTCCATGATATATTCTACATGAAACTATAATACTCAAGATACTAAAGGAATCAGATGCATAATACTGTAATGTAGGAAGAACAATTCTAGTCGATTGGAAAAAAGGACATTTTTTCAATCTTTACAAAACTGTCTTCGATTTTTGTAACTATTAACACCCAAGGAGTCAGACTACCTAAACCTAACGCTTTTCGACTAAGGAACTAGACATTGCGTAATAATAGACAGATAAGCATGAGGAGAAAAGGATAATCATTGGTGTATGCAAATAGTGTAAGTTGTATGGTAATAAAAGTGGGGAATAGTAGCGAAGAAATAAATGCGTGAGGTTGTCATGATAAGTTGATGGGTATGATGAGAAACATATTGTAATTGTGGTAAGGCAATGTTGTGTTGGGTGTCTATGGAGGAAAAGGGGAAAATGAGATAGGTTATAAATACATACCGTGAAGCGAAGCGTTTGAAAGTGGATGTCGCCTGCAACGTGGTTAATAATTGGAAGAGCACCATGATGACTGATGCTTCTGTTTAGTGTGGTAGTTGAAGTAGAGATAATGTAGTAGCGCTGGTCTAGTCCTAAGTTGAGTTATTTAGTGGAGACAAGAAAGTTGGTGTTCCCAAGATAGAAAAAGTAAGATCTCTTGATGATTTGAAAGGATGAAGAATACGTTGCATGAGTAGATAAGATAGAAACTTTAACTAATGTGTAGTATAAGTGGCTGTGTTATATCTGTGCCTATATCTGCTATATATATTTATGTATTTAGTAATGTAAGAACAGACTTCCTGATGGAATTCACTCTCTTCCCAAGTAGATAAGGAGTTTCTTCTTTATTTACGTAGAAGCCGAAATTAGAAAAGTATAGGTACCGAGTTGTAGTAGTAGGAGTGTGTGGCAAGGTACGATATGTATAGAGACAGACATCCAAGAATAAAATGAAGACAGATCAGACAGGTAAGTAAGTAGGGAGAAGAAGGCAGGTGAGTTAGTTGAAGGTTCCTAGTGGCAAAGAGCCAGTGTGTTGGTGTAGCACATGCGAGCGACCGATGAGTAAGAGCCACGATGTAACACTGAAAAGACCGGAGTCGCCGACCAGAGTTCTCTACAAATCCTCAGCTATCCCCGTCATGCTTACTAGTCCTTGTGCAGAAGACTTGTGCGGAGGAAGAACTCACTCTCAATACTCTTTTCGGAAACTATCATTCTGCCCAAATATCTTTTGCTATAATACTACACACAGATTTATGATGGTAGTCTTGGCTCGAATTGTAGGAGAGAGACACTAGGTTAAGGTTACAGGGTTAAACGAGTAGCTAATGTATGTGCACACATGTACAGAAGACGCGTTTACTACGATTCTGTCCGTGTGTGTCCTCGTACAACTTGAAAAGAACTCCGGAGGAAAGGAGACTCGAAGAATGAGCAGAGGAGTGAACTTCGTGGAATTGTAGTTCAACTCAAAGCACCCAACAAAACATTATGCACTTCAAAAACCAATTGTCCCACTAGATTATACCTAAACAACACTAAGCATTGTGCAGTGCAGTTGAAATAACTTAGTTTGCTAAATCTAGTTTTAATATTCTACTTAGGTTCTATTATGCATATATCTTTGTGTGTACATTACTGTATATAAATAGTAGAAGTACTTTCTCTAATACTAAAACGGCCGTAGCTATAACAAATTGTGGGAGATGCAGGGAAATGAAGTTTTCTTTTCTAGCGCATTACATACTTAGTGTATAAATGTTAGCCTAGTTTGCTATTGCCTGAGTGTAGTATAGATAATTGTACTGTATAGTAGGAGTGAATTGCAAGGAAACTTTTAATCCTAAAAAGGTTGTGAAGTTTGATGAGCTGTAGCTACGGCCTTGATTGCACATCTATTTCTATGTGTACTATATAACTTTGTGTGTACATACAAACTACAAAGCAAGTAGCTAATACTGGGCTTTATAGCATCTTGCGCCAACCCGAGTCTAACTCCCTTTCTCTATAAACAAATAATATGTTTGTGTCTCGCGTGTGTAACATATATGGTAAAGCATTATAAATAAGTATGTGCACGAGCTATAGAACTTGCATTGCTAAATACCTGCTTTTGCGAAAATTATGAAATGGTTGCGTCGGCCCAATGCAGCTCCAGAACGTACCACCACAGAAGAACCGAAGACTACACACACTCACTTTGTAAAGCATCCGGGCTCTTGCCAACACTCACATTAGTTCTCTATCGCCATCCAAATGGGAAACTTCTCTACTACTGTCCAGAGATCACAAGTTCACCGTGGAAAAACACAAACGCAGCGCATATGCACGATAAAGGTATTCAGCATTGCGTTTCCTTCGTCAGTATCTTGATTCAATGTCCTACCTTCTACCTACTTTATCTATCTATGCCGTACACAACTCTTTCCCTAATGTATGCATACGTCACAGCCAAATCATACTTACAGCCTCCACCATCCATCCTCTTATCATTTTATCCCATCCACAGAAATACCTATATACATTTTAAAATATACTGATGCTGCAGTATATATTTATATCCCTCCTCTTATTACACAACAACCCTACCAAAATTTCTTGTCTAGGTATATTTTACCTATCCACCTTTCTTTACAGTACAAATCTTATAATAGACTCTTTGCAATCTCGTTTCATTTACACCAATAACAATTACTATATGTAGGTGGCCGTTGCAAATCTATTGAGACTGTACTATATACTAAAGTGGTACCAATTTATATGCTATACAATCTGCACGTGTGTGTGTGAATGTCTATGTGCACAGGTATGCATACAAATATACGATACTACTTAATAGATGCGCTTGGCGAATGAAAAATTTGCCATCAAGACAGACAGACATACCGCTGCGCCATATACATCACATCAGCACTTTTATCTTTCTTAGTTCATCTGCCTACCTGCTAAAATGCTAAATACAGCTAGCCAAGAACACAATTCAAGATGAAAAACACGAGACTATCGAAATAAAGTATACATAAATATTAGTAAATACCATAATGCAATTCAAACAATAAATAGCTACACACACTAAGACTTGTATTTTACACGTTAATATCAGTCGGGTCAGTCTAAATACATCTGTAAACGTGAGGAAAGCAAATGTACCCATTATGAACACTTATTACTCATCTGCTAATATTCTAATGCTAATTTTCTTAGGAGTTGTAAAATAAAAGAAGTGCCCAAACTAAACAGATATTTGTTGTTCAAATTAAAATTGACAAAGTTAATTTGGAATTTTTTTGCATTTAAAGCAATTTTAAAACGAATCAAACGCCATCACATGTACGTATCAGCAGCGGAAAAGGCTATTATACTAGAACTACGTCTTAAACCACTTATAATCTGACCGTGATAAAAAAATTGTTTACATAAAGGCAGGGTTATAGCATACCCACCGCATCTCAAATGACCACGATACCTATGGTACCATAATGTTGATGACATCTTTGTTAGCACATTGCTAAAGTTTATTTAGATGAAACTTAAATAATTCCTGGACGGTCAAAAAGAGAAAATGGTTTGCACAGACATTGAGTCGTGTATGCCAAGTGTACATATTGGTATGAGATTGATCGTGATGTAGAATGGGTTGCCACGCATTGATTGGATGGTAAGCAATATTAGGTATCGTAGCTTCGGAACGATGGGGAGATAATTAGGATCGGGTTTTGGAATTTCTATTTACTGGCCGACAGATAATGATGATGAAGATAGTGGTGAAGAGAGGTTGGAAGGAATGCTGGCCGAGAGCGGTGACCACCTTACACACCCTCGCCACCCTCGCTCACTAAACTCAGAGTCACAATAGCAATGCATGCACCTGAGAAAAGAAATGGTCTGTATCTACGTCCTTATTTATTATATGTAGAATAGGATGTACATGTACAGGTAGACTGCGGAGTGATAGAGATGCATATTGCATGCCTACGTCTTAACTCTATAGAAATATTTTGTTTTTACTTAACAACTTCCCAACAGAGCTCTACAAAGTGTAGGCAGAGAAATAGATAGATACTCGTTATATTAATTTTAGATTAGACACTAACAATAAGTAGGTGTACTCTACAGAAGGTTGTAGTGGAATCCTATAGGATTGTACGAGAGTAGAGTAGAGGAAGCTAGGCCAGCTATGTCGAGCCAAGTGAAGCCAAGGCAAGACAAGGCTCCGGCTCGACCACATCACATTTAATACGAGTAGAAAGAGCATTCCACGGATCTTGTTCTTGTTTCGTCCTCTTTCATCTCGTGTTATCTTCTTGCTCTCCTCTCTCACATCTCATCCCGTCCTATCCAGCTGAACAAATGCCACGCAATGAAATGCAACACAAACATATTCTCTCACATGTGTATATAAATGATGCTATATAGTAGGTACTATATAGAATGCATGTAGAATATGTATGAAATGAGTAGTAGTTGTTTTCTAAGGAAATTTTAGTGTAGAAATACATGTTTTGAAGCATAGTAGTAGTAGTTTAGCAGAAGCGAGTAAAATATGACGTGCAATGCAGTCCGTGTAGAATAAGTTGTGGAATGCACAAAAGAAGAGCAGAGTCAAGTCTCGTCTTGTGAAATAGATAAAGCATAGAGGCAGATTTGTGTTAGGTATCTGAACTAAGTAAGCAAAAGCAAATCAAGTAAAAAGAAGTTGAAGTCCAAAGAAAGGAGATGCTGAAATGATGATGATAATGGTCAGACGAGACGAGGCAAGTGGTCTGTATACATATCTCGTCTTGGCTGAGCATCTGTGCATATTGACTTGTATTACCTATATAGTAGTTATAATATGTGTGTATAGGGAGGCTGCATGAATCTCATAAATATAATGGCATTAATCCTGGTTGTTACATGAAAGTAGTGGGGAATGTTAGCGAGACTGGTTGTTGTAGTAAGTATGTAGTAGTAGTTGTAGTTGACTGGAATGCCAGGGGCAAGGCGAGGTGCGGGTGGCTAGCCACAATATATAATAGTAGTAAATATGTTGCGAGGGTGGCTTAATTGCCAACGGCCCACGGCAGCCTCACCTTAAGGTCAACTCTACGTCCTTGCCCAAATACCTTTTCTCGTTCTCATCTCACTTCATTTGATTATACACTCGGAGATTTGTGATCCTCCTAAGTAAGTGGAGCACCAACCAAACATCTCAGCCCACTCTTTCATATTCACACAATGAAGACCAGGACAACTACATCTTCTCTCTGTTTTCTTTTCTATCACAACTATATATCTAATATATAGTTGTGGCAGATAATATATACCTATCATTTATATATATTTAGTTGTGTGCAAGTTTTCTTTCTGTCCTGAGTGTTTTTGCTACTTTACTCTTGATTCGAATGAGGAGAGTTGATATCCTTATACTACAGAGCAGTCGATGAGGTGTACAGGTGTAGAATTCGACCAAAACCACTGTAACCAAACGAAACCAAACCACTAACTATTATACACTTGTCTTGTTGGATTCTAATAACCATTTAATATACGGACAGATAGAGCAGTCCATTAGCAATACATTACGCATATATGTTTTATATCGAATGAAACTGCTCATAGGCAACAACCGTCTTTGATTCCAATAGTTACCTCCTTGCATATATAATTTTCATTCTTTTCTGCATACAGAATACAGATTACTCTCTTCAGATAGATTAGATAGTTAGATGAGTGGTTTTCTTCTCTCATTTCATCCACAGCTCCTGTTCTCTTCAGTTTGGTTTGGCCGGCATGTCATGAAATCAAATGGCCGAAACGTACATATCTAGTTAGTTTCTAGCTCCTAGCAGAACTGGCCTGGTGTGCCGTCCACTTCTCTCTCATGCTATCCACACTACTTGCCACCGATCACTTACAATGCATTAGCAGACAGACTATAAGCATCTTGGCTTCTGATGAAACAGACTAAGACTACAATCAATTACACAACTCGGCAATGCTCTCCTTCACTATTCCCTTTGTGCTATCAACCTATTAGCAATTCAAAACTCGAGAGACTCCAGTAAGTTCTCCTCACTCCCAGGCATATTTAACATTTTCAGTTTCCAATGGAACACATTCTCTATAGGAAAGCTATGCGCTTGATTAAAACTCGAACGAATGCATTTTATATTTTATATGCACCTACCTGTTATGTCTCATTCTCGACTTTTATTTTTTCGCGTATCATTAGTGACTACAGAAATCTTCTTTCAGTTTTTGATCAAAGATAACTTAAAACCTTTTACTTCAATACATTCCACCATATATAATTATCTTATAGAGTATACGATGTTTCTGTGGACAAACTTTGCATAATCACAATGTTTTCACAATAGTGTCATCATTCTAAACATCTAGTCCCTTGACTCCAATCTTCTTACGCTGAAAACAATGATCTACCTTGTGGATGCATAGATAAGTACTGGAGCACAGTTACACCTTTAGGTACCTCCACTCTTTTTTGTTTTTCAGTTCAGTTCAATCACATACCAGTTTTTTCTCATAATCTGTTTACTTATCAACTTATCAATTAAATATTTCTTGAAAACATCTTATTCTCTAAAAAGTTAAGTCCTGACTAATGGTCCAGATATACTACTTAGTATATTGAATTTTTGTTCACAAATGAATTCCAATTTCGTTTGTGTTAAAAACATTATCAGATGCCTACACCAAAACAATTATTTACGCAAGTTAGCGAAACGTCATTATAGAGTATCATAAATTGTACTTCTACCATTTTCAATAGAAGCTAGTATCTAGTCTATTATTAAGTAGTAGGTTTGCCAAAGTGCTAAAGAGAACTTGTATGGCGAAAGGCTAGATGTACCGTGGCTATTGTAATTAGTTTTCGGAAGATTAAACAGATTTTTTGTTGAATTGCTAGCAGACACTCGACACTAATGACTACCGAGAAAGATATCATGGTTGATGATGTGCTTAGAGGTTTGTATTATTTGAATTAGATTTGGATGGAAGAAAAGAATGTAGATGAATGTGATACATTTCTGTAGGAGTGTAGAGTAAGGAAGAAGAAAGTAATATGAGTAATAATAAGATATACATTAGTAGAAAGGATCTAGGTAATAATAAGCACGAGTTCTTAAAAGGACAACGGGGAACATGTTGTAGTAGAGTGTGGCTATTGTATGGAGCGCTTCCTAAAAAGGCTATCTGATCATCATAAAACTATTCTGTGGACAATACAGAATGTTTTGTATGTCTTAAGTGTTATTTGTACGTCCGCTTAGTTGGTAACACGGCATTAATTATCTGCTCTGCCTATACATTAGTTATTTATGGTAATTTACGTTTACACAAGATAATCTAGAGCATTTTCCAAATGTGGGAAGGTACGGGAGGTGCCGTAAACTAATCAGAATATTGTTGCGATGATGCTGTGTGTGCTCAGGTCAGAAATTATGCTTACTGGTAAAATCAAGTAAAGAATTGGCAAAATTCAGACAGTGGAGGTAAACAAAACATTAAATGGGGTGAGGATAGATGGACTCAAACGGGTAACTATACGCACTTATGCAATTCCGAGAGGGTTAAAGAGCAAACATGAGCTGTGATATTGTTTAATTTATGTGCATTATTATTGTCCATATTTGTAAAGGATGGGCTCAGCGAACATAGTTTGTTGAGAGCCTAAACATCTTACCATAGTAGGCGTAGTAGCAAATAAAAGGAGCGATATCGTGTTTGTATTTATTCTAGCTAAGCATATAGCATCCTCGAAGTAGTTAAAATAGTAAGAGATCGTTTATACAGATTTTATTACTCCTTAGAAATGATAAAGTAGTTACTAACCTTTCTTGTGGTAATAGAGAACTTCTTAAATGTTGACTGGTGTCTCCGGGTATATAAATACCTAGCAGAAAAACGTTCCGAACGCAGTATACGTGTTCACCATAGAGCGATGCAGACTCCGCACCGCTGTTTTTCAACGTGGGTTTTAACTGTTTATGTTTCTTAACACTCGAGACTGAATAAATCTGAATGCTCTCTGGCTCTAATTGCCCTTGCGAGAAAGAAAGACCGCAAAGTCAACTGTGAGGGAGTTTTTGGCAACGTAGATATGAATATTGTCTGGGGCACTCCTATAAAATAATATTGTTTTATCCACTTATAATATCTCGTGAGTTAATGTCACACACTGTGTATGATGTAACTTGGATTTGGTCAGTTGTCGACGATGTAGACAGGTGTAACTTAATATATTTGCAGTAGAGTCCCATAAAAATGTACGACAAGGTTTGCAAATGTGAATTGCGTGGGTGTAAATATAAAAATGCACTTGTAGATATTAATTGGAAGAAGAACGTGCAGTGTCCGTGTTACTGGACGAGAGAGCAGTGAGTCGTGTATGTCGATGTCGAATGCCTGGGCAATAATGGGCAATCGGCAGAAGATGATATTGAAGAAGTGTGTGAGTGAGTGTAGATGTAAGTATGCAGAGTTAAACTGTACGAGTCTTGGTTTGCCACCCTCACTCCTTCACTTGACTTGATCATGTAACGTGATGTAGTGATGCAGTGCGGAGTAAATAAGGCAGGCAGGATATGTGGAGGGATACCTAAATGGAGTATTAGTGTGTATGTATGTATGTGAGTGTGTAAGTTGGCTGATGAGAGTGGAGTAGCTGAGAGATTTCGTAGGAGCATCTGGCACAAAGCCCCTAAAAAGTTATCACCCACCTCAGAAGGCGAACAGGTATTAAAATGGGCCTGGCGGGGTATCTCTCGTCTTCTTAGGGCCCAGGGGCAGGGCAGTTTCGGAACCAGAAAAGAAAGAAGCCAAGTGAATTGAAGTGATGTGCCCGAGCGGAGTAGGATCAGAAGCCTCTGTATCTCTTCTACCTACAAATATTCTGATCTTCCAATGTTATGTGACGTTATGCTATTATGTCTACTCTCCATCCATCCTCCCTGCGTAGTATTTATATCTATAAGCATATGTGCATTGTAATTGTACTTAGTCCATTGTGAACCTCTGCAGTCAAGGCAGTTTCACTGTGGAGAGGTATGCCAATGTGTGTGCAAGGAAAGAAGATGAGATTTCTCTCTCAGCTCTGTTCTCAAAGTCAGTTCAGTTGGCACGTCTGATCTGGCTTGGCTTCCTTTGGCTTGTTGAGGGGGTGTCCCAAATCCTTTCAACGGCAACAACCTACAGATCGTCCCATCTCAGCCAAACCAAAGCAACGACTCCAAGCCTCCCTCCAGCCGGTCACCACAACAGGTCATTATAAATGAGCAGATACACAGATCAGCAAGTTCACACAACTCCAATGGGAAGTACGTGGGAAAACATCTTTCGCGAACATCTACCTTCTAGCCAAGCATTCCTCTGTAGAAAGGTAATAATAGTGTCTAAAGATCACTCATACAGGTAAGTAGTGTATGGTTAATAGCTCCCTAGAATTTTCTTTCTGTCATCCATCCGAATCAAAACCATGGAATCAAAAGAGAGGGGAACTTTTACTTCCGAACAATGCACACCACTTCTTCGTCCTTCGTGGGAAACAACCCGCATCCCATGAAATCACATCTACCTTCCCAGATTGTTTTACTCCCTACATCTCCTTTCATTCCTGGACTACACTTGGCATACCTAAACATACCTAAGCTGATTTCATTTCTGCATCTCCCTCTTTTCTCCCTCCCGACGAACAGAGTGCTTAATATTTCACACAGGTAGTCGAGAGAACCTTTTCCTTCCCATACATCCCACATTCTGTTTTTTGCCCACTTCCTTCCTTCCTTTTTCTCTCTCCATCCGAACTCGGAACCTCAACATAACTAAGTGAACCACTTCCGAATAAAACTCTTCTATTCAACTCTCCTTCGACTTCACTAAATCTTTGGTCTTTTCCTCCAGGAGAGTGAGACAAGAGGGAATACTTTATTTTCTGATACACAACCAGTTATATTTAGTGTTTCGTAGGCATTGGGCTGCATTGTTGATAAGTGTATATATGACTTAGGCTTAACCCTCGCATTCCTCTTTGTCTAAGATTATTTTAGCCTCCGTTTGGAGCACAGAGCTCTTTGGAATGCACCAATCACTGTCAAACAGTTTCAACGTGTTTAAAGTTATAAATGACATTGCCAGTTTACAAGAACGTGACGAACACACATAAATATCCCACACATGAATAATTGCCAATACCTCTTATCTGGGCTCTTCAAATACTTTTACTACTATATCACACAATTCTTATGGCATAACTATCCAATGAACTATCAATCACACTAAATCATTATGTGACGAATTGTATTGCTTTTCAACAAATATTAATCTTCCATTGTTTCAATCACAAAACTACTACGCACTTACCTCATTTCATTACTTGTAAATACCTCCACTGACGTCTGAAGCTTTAGTAATAAAATCAAACTAGACAAACACATCACAGCTCCTAATAATTATAATAATGCTACTCTCATTCATGCAAAATTAGCTGTGTCAGCGAATTAATTGTCAAATGATATTCAATATTCTGCCATTTTCAAGCAAACGCAAGCGAAGACTCTGAAACATGAATCAGCATACAATAACAATTATTACCGCATGAAGCAGACAGCATAGCAGCATAATAGTATTGTAATATGAAACCGTCTAGTAGTCATTGAATTGATGTCACCCACGCAATGTGTACCACAGATACAAAACTCATCCTTGATGTTCATATCGTATCTCATTCTAGACAATCATCACAGTCAAACATGTTTTATAATATGTCAATTCAGATGTTTTCTTAATTGTCAACCACAACAACATTAAATAGCTAGAAACAAGTTGAATGGAAACTGCTTTATTTGAATGAAGATGTGGAAAATTGAGTAAAACAGTCTGTCGTAATGCGTAAGCAACTTGGATGCAATAGTAAGAACGAAAATATCTCTACATAACTGCATATTATGTACATGTTAGTTGTTAGCGGTAGTAGTAACTTCCAGCAGAAAGTCTAATGTCTAAGCCCTAAGCAGAAACTTGTAAAAAGTCCAGTTCATTTATGTAAAAATTATATACTAGGGCTCACAGTACTTGTTACTCAACTCTGAAAGGTAGGCAACCAGCCCAGCAAGCATTTAGTTAATTTCGTAATATGCAATTGCAATTCAAATACACACGCTTGCGCATGTCATTTCACCATACATACAACATTGGTACATAAGTTATATTTCTTTATCCCCAAAACTTCAGAAATATTTTTATTTATTAGAATATGATTTTACTAATGCAATTGTGGCCTAATTAACATTTACACCATATCGCTAATTGATGCTTGGCTTTTTAAAATTGTGTCAATGTCTGTAGATGAATTTGTTTCGGCTGCAAAATGTATAAAATAAGAAAAACTAGAATTTATTATGTTAATGCCTAGGCATTAGACTACTGTCTGGAGTTACGATTCCCGCTAACATAGATTTATTTGAGAAGTATTCCTTCCCTGATTATTATCTCACTAGCGCTCCACTAAAATACACGACTCTCCGAAGCTCAACATTCCTATAAGTCAAATATTCGGGATCTAAAGAAGATAGGTAAGAGTATAGCTACACTATTACTTAAGTGTGTAGCATGTCTAGGTATACATTTCTACATGTACATTCATCAATCTAATAATAGTAATGAGTCTGTGCTGGTATAGTTGATTTTATAATAATTATAGCCGAATGCTGTAAGTACACATAGTTCTTACAATTAGTACAGTTCAGATAAATGAACAAACGAAGGCATATTAAGAGTATATTGTAAATAGTACATGTGTGTTGCTATCTCGTCAGAGATTTATATGATCATGCCAGCTTAAATATATTGTCCTTTCATCAGCAGAAGTAAAAGCTGGCATTAAAATGTTTAGTTCCTTGCTTCCCACGCTATGATTTAATAGTTGGTCTTCCCATAATCCCCAACTCTACAAGAATCATACACAAGCTCTGTAATCTATGTAATCCATTTATATAAGGTCTACTTCTGTTGTCCAGCAGCAGCCACTTATGCAACGTCCAGGAAAATATCTATTTTCAGCTTATCCCACCAACAAACTACAAACTATACTTACATCAAGCACAAAATATATTATGGGTTGCATGCAAGCAAGGACTAACGCAAACCGAGTTCACCTAAGTATTTATATTCATATCTCTATTTACAAAAATTATAATTCATTGATCGACATTGCAAGCCACTGTCTGCACTGAATATTCTACAGCATTAAATTTCAAATTTGATCTACAGAAGTATTGGTCATTTAATTACAAACATTTATACTTGTCAAAAGGGTAGGAAAGATATTCATTGATAATATTTTCGCTTTGTTCAATGATACCAAGTTGCTGGAATCGACTAAAAATCTAAAATTATTTTCATGTTATCTAGCCAATATTTAGCTTTAACTGCTAAGTTGAGTTGTTCTAGAATCAATTTAGATTTGCTCTTTCTTTGAAAAGCATGTATTTGCATACAATTTACATGTCTTCACGGTCACTCCTTTTTGTCTCTTGGTATCAGCGCCATTTCCCATCCAACAGATGCCAAAATCCAGTAAATCCAATTTTTTTCAAAAACACTGATCTTTCTAAGTGGGCGATCACCAATCAATGTAGTTCCTCTCACGGGGCAATTTTCAATCCCAAATTCAGCTCTGCAGTAGCATATTGACAAAGGAAAACGATGATTTAGGCGGTGCTCTACACGGACGTACCCATCTCGACCAACTTAACGACTCGACTCTTGATTGGTAGAATAATATGTGCATAAATGCAATTAACGGTAATCATCTCCGTTGTTGTTTGCTAAAACTATTCTGTGCGAAAACAAATATCCATAATGAATCGTAGAGTTCAGGAATACAGAACAAAGAAGTGAATACTAGGTAAATAGTTAGTGAATCATGAGATATTGTATAGCAGACTGAGAATCGACTAACAATTCTATGGTTAGATCCAGGAGGAAGTGTATAGCTATGGCCATAGCAGTGGTACTGGTACTATATTGTATTTGTATGTAGAAAGCACAATTCATCAGAAAGCAAAGTGAAGAAAAACTTTAGTGAAAAGTTTACATAACAAACTGTTAGAAGTTGGAAGTCGGCTGTATTGCCAGAAGTTTATGTTATTCATGAGGTTTTTCAAGAGGGGTCACAGTTTTCTCTGCGTATATTGTTCAATAACATTAGTTTCAGTCAATTATGCATTAACTGGATTCAGAAAATAAAAATCTGACTAAACTCCAAGGTTCTTAGGTATAAAAGACATAAAATGAACTCCATTGAACTGGTAAGTGTGGAGCAGAGTGCTACTTGGTAATTGTCATTGAAGTGTATGGTTCATCTCTGTATTATCTGTAAAATTACGTGTCCTAAGTGGATGTACATTGAATCAAAGGTGAGTTTTAGGAAATGAAGGCAGCGTAAATGTGTAGGTGGCCTTAGCTTTGAGTTAGATGATTTTTTTGGTAGTGTAGGATTATATGAATGTAGGAAAGGAAATTATTGCGTACTCAAGCAAGTAGGTAGGAAGAATTGAATCAAAGAGCAGGAAAAATTGCGACATTCCGTGATCTAATCTGTGTTTTGATTGAATTCGGGGAAAATTGAGTTCTATTTGATAGAAAATTCTGTTTCCTTTGGATTCCCATTCCCATAACGTAATATTTCATGACAGTCCTTTATGTATGCTATGAAGTTAACTGGAACTCGTGGACTGATGAGACAAGGAAATAAAAGGGAGCAAATGGGAGCTATTAGGCAAATTCAGGCGAAACACCCACATGCACTTCACACCAACTCTTCTTCTTAGCTATGCATTTCTATTTATTTGCATCAGAGTCGACAATTCCTTCTTGTTTTGCTTTGGTGTGAAACTCTCGGGAGCTTGTAAGTAAATCAGATCTGATTTATGTGAAAGTTTTATACGATGTTTACTCGCGTATCGGTATGTTGTACGTAGCAATGGGATCATTTGCTTCAATTTAACTCTATTCAAAAGAACAGTGTTTCCAACTTGACAGCCTAAGATCTCTGCCTCCTGCTCTATCATGTCATACAATTATTAAGTCTATATGATTATTCTATCTATTAGGCTACTCTGCTAGGCGTAGTCACAAAAACAAAGCGTATCACATAAATATATGCTAACCAAATGATAAATAATAAATTGTAATACGATATACCTATTACTGCACAATTATAGTCATTCTCCTACTAAGTAGATGCAAGGCTAACATACGCCAGTACAGCTACACATTTTATACCATTTTTTATCAGCTTCCATCGTAATGTTATAGCTCTACTAGGATAATGCTATTGGGCAAATGTCTATTAAGCCCATACACCTAGTTGGCAAAAGTGCAGAATAAAATTCAGCTTACTCTCAAATACACATCTAATGGACTATATCTACACTGAATATCTAATTGTATAGACATCTTGCTCATGAACACAAATTCAAGATCTGATTGTGAGTTCATTACTATACTTACATCTATGTCCTTCACCAGCCTATATCTATACATGACTTTTGCATTCTCAGTCCTCCTACAGAAACGATAAATGAAACGACTGAGCATGTAAGTTGAGAACAATAAAACTATATTATTACTGACTGCACTCTGACAATAAACTCGTATCACCGTATTTTTTCAATTACTTTCCCATTCCCGGTATCTAATATATTGGTGTCTTGTAATTTCCCGAGAATGTATCCAACAAAATAAAAAAAAGTCGGGTATCTCAAACCATTCGGAATGTGCAAGTATTTTTCCATGATAAACTATGTGATAGGAAGATTAAAAAGCTCAACTGGTTGGAACAATGTCCCAGGGTAAATCATCGGGTAAATACGGTATATTCTATGGTATGGATTTATAGAGCAGAAAACGTCTGAGTGTAAATAATAGGATGATATATCAATGCGTATAGGTAGATTAGACATTTATATAAGTGTGCATATCTAAGTATGACATTAATCTAGTTGGTTGTGGATGGATCGTATGCAGTCGCTGGTTGTGAATGACAGAGTAAAAGAAAACAGAGGGAAATGAGCTGAGGAGAAGTTGAAGGGAAGAATTAATAAAGGTCTTGCGAAGCCTGACCTAATAGCGATTGTATGGACTTCACCTAGGTTGTTGTTGTTGGGGTGCTAGTTATCTCAGGTTGTCTCTAGAGCTGAATGCAGGATGTAATGAGGTATGAAGGAAAGATGTAGAGTGAAATGAGTATAGTGAGTAGCAAATGGGGGGAAAACGAGCTCGGAAGACCTTAGGGCTATTAGCTAATATTTTTATGGATGCATAACCATTTTTGGCTAGAGACAGCGACTAGGGACAGAGAGTGTGGTTTCAGTGGTTTGGTTGGTGCCGTCTTGGTAGTTGACTTGAATTTTCACCCACGCATTGTACAGAGCGGTGCAAGATGCTAAGTGAAAAAAGATTCAAGGGATTTGGCAAACGAAGCCGAGTCCTACCTACATCACATCTCTATCAGAAACACACTCTCTATACGTATAGTTAATATTATTAAGTAGTAGCACTAAGTAAGTGAGCTGTGTTCATCTCATCGCTCAGCTCACCGTCTGTGATCTGCTCTGTTGTGAGTACTTGTGAGAGGATTCTGGCTTTGCTGGGTGTTTATCTCGGGCAGATTTCTCATTCTTCTCCCTCGCCGCCTCCACCTGCAATGAAATCAGAACAGAGAGGTTGAATTGAGCCAAAGAAGATCCGGAGCCCAGGCAAAGAGACCAAAGCCAGATCACAGGAGGCCAAGCCAAGTCACAAATGTAAGTGGCATAAGACGAGTATATCCTTAATGCACTAGATAGGTATAGATATATTTGGAGATTTAAAAAGCGAGTCTTTAAAAGTGAGATCCGTTGGTAGTGTGGAAGATATGGTTGGCTGCCTATTCCAATATCCGAAGAGGCGCTTATTGCCAAACACCTTATCATAGCGTGGAGTCAGGAAGAGTGGGACATTTCGGAGTATATACATACTACGTAGAGATATAGTTGGATTAGTTAGATTGGAGCTCATCCTTCGTCAGCCGTCAGAATGTCGGCTTTGCTCGAGTCGAAAGATACATGGACTCTGACTCCTCCGCACAGACCTAATTTTGCCGCCAGGAAGGGAGCACTTTGGAATTCCTTTCGGATTCCTGCCTTGACGAAAAAAATAACACGACATCACATGAAGAAAAAGAGAGCTTCTCTATTCTTTGCTCATTCCTTTCAGGTATGTCAAGACAAGTCAAGTCAAGCACAGAACACTCCATCCCATGGCATCATCCACGATGCCAATGGCAGCCCTTGTAACTATTTCGGTATTGGAAATGATAAAGAACTCCTACGATCTCATTACGACGCAGAGGAACAATGGCACTAAAATATGTCATCCTACTCCTCTCTCTCCTACCTACTGCCTAACAATAACTTAGAACATGCTACGACGAGCAACAAAAACTAACTCATCCTTTACGCAGTCAGCAGAGCTCGAGATGAGAATCGGGCAGAGATGAGACACAATTATCAACTAAGTAATACCAAGATTTCCAAATTAACTGAATTATACCTATAGATTGGTATAGGAGAGCTTGACATGAAAAATTAACTCTTTTATAGATATCCTATGATTTAGAACGCTATAGAAAGGCTGACAAACAACGCAACGTGCTAACGTATTAGCATTAGCACAGGCAGATCCAACAGATTGAAAAGTTAACTGAGAATGAGATGAGTTACGTAAAAGAAGATACCTACGGGATAGTAGTACAGACAGATAAAGTACATTCAGGGATGAGCCTCGTCTCCCGTCTGTCTCCTTTATTAGCCTCCCTCTCCCATTCACTCTTTCTTTCTATAAGAAACATAACTTGACTTTTTATGCACAATAGATAGTTGCATTTGTAAAAAACGACGTGTAATACTAAGCCATAACACACAACATTTCACAAGAGCACTACCCGGGTGTCTTGTCGGTGAGCCTACTTCTTAGCTCATGAAAGCTGAGCTGCCGGCTCCCTCAGTTTTTGTCGCTCGGCACAACTTAGTGCAATTCAACCTGAGGCTTTTCTCTTGCCTATTAGCGTTATTGGCACACGACTCCTGCTAAATATACATACTCATTTATGTGTGCATTGCTTATAATCTGGCACCCCTCTTCGCTTCATAAAACACACATATGAGAATTTATCGCTGCTTGTTAACACCTCGCCCTGACTTGGCCATGCCACTCCGCAACTAACTCTGCATCTTTAGCTCTTTTATCTTTATTTACGTACTCTTGTCTCCTTTTCTCAATCCCCAACTTCAAATCACCTATCCTTATTTATTCGACTCTTTTCCCACAAGATGTGATCATCCTCCTTAAAAGCCCTATCCCTACTACACAGGAATCTAAAAATCAAAAATTTGTGTTCCATGAAGTCGTTAATGTAGACCTTTTCTTCATCTCATTCCTCATTTGAGGGTTTATTAGCCGGAACTATCCCAAGCATTAACTATCAGTTACCTTTTTCAACAATCTGTTTTACACCTGAAACTGGAACCATCCTTTATCGTAATTGTACTCATTAAATCCAGAAATCGAGCTATTAATACATTATTTTTGCAAGCCATAGCATTTAGGAGATTTTCATTCAAAGAAACAATCAACCCTCCAGATAAACTTGATTTTGTCATTTTGTTGATGCAGGTAGCCTAGATTGGGAAGGAATAATTCCTTATGATATAGGAGTAAATCCCTTTTAGAAATCGCGTAATGTTTCATATGGTTTTACTTATGCCTTATATGCTATTATTGAATTTAATTTCACAATAATATAATGACGAAAGATACGATCCCTTTTCAAGTACTTTATTTAGAATTGCGAGTTTTCAGAGAAGCATTATTATTTGAGTGCTAACAATAATTGCGAATAATATTACCAATATTATGAGATATTTCATAAGTATACGTACGTATACGTATAGTTTGTACGCGTGCCTTTAACACTGGTCAAGTCTTGCCTCATAGTAGGCATTCGTATTTTTTGTATCCTATATACTTATTATTGAATATTCTGACGATTCAGCGTATTATAACAAAAATTCGGATATGTCAGGTCAGATTGTAATGTTAAATAAAAAATATGTATATGCCCTAACCCTACTGTACTAATGGCCCTCTTCAATTCTCTCCCTGTCATCATCGGTAATCCTCTCTTTGTGCAAAAGTGCAAATGTATGAGTGATATCTTTCCAGCATTTAGCATTGAATATTCCGTCGTGGGCGTCTAATCGAACCTTACAACATGAATAACACACGATATTTTTCGCATTTGATTTCATGTCCAAACTTTCCCATTTACCATGCAAATCGCCTTCGTCAAGCCGGTGGTTCCATTTTGCTTGAAATGCCTTTTGCCAAAATATCAGTTTTAATTTGGAATGAGTACGGAT
>JABASH010001957.1:0-22693 GCA_019776445.1 Tomocerus maximus | reverse complement strand
AGACCAATCTCCATTAAATGATACTATTGCTTACATTATTATAGTCTCCATATAAGTTACGAATAAATATGAGTAATTAATTAAGGGCAAACTTTACTAATTAAATAGATAAATGAAAAGATCCCAGAGATGGATACGGGGACTAGTATAGTCTAGTATGCTTTAAGAAATTGTTAACATAATGTGGAGTTATGAGTGGAAATCTAGGCGGCGAAGGTTATGCTGAAAAAGCTAAACTGTCATATTGTCAGTGTTCGGCTTATTCAGAATAGACCTTCGCCTAGATTGTACGTTGTCCTTAACCCAACCGTTAAGGACAAAGTAGGTGGGGGGAACTTTGTGCTTCCGTGCGCTAATCATAGTCTTGAATTAAATTGTATTTTCGTTTTCTATTGAAGTAAATTTTATCAGATTTTAGTAAATATTTTCGGCTTTTTATACAAATAAGTATTTGAATAAATATTTTGGTAAAATAAATTTCCTAGCTCTGCTCATAAGTGGTAAATTATAGTTGCTTACCTTTCATTGCATTGTCGTTGATAACCGTCTTTCTCTGAAGCTTTGCCATTTCTTTCCGGTATACGATGGCCACAAAATTCAGTAGAAGAAAAACTGAGAATATGAGATAGTAGAAGATATACATGACGACTTGATAAGACTTGAAATTGCCGTCTGGGTGATAGAATTCCACCAAAAGTCTGCCCGTGCAATAAAGCAGCGCCATGAATCCCAATACCTCAGCAGTGACATTATGGACCAATGCTAGTTTATTCGAATTAATCTGGAAGTAATGTGTTGTTTTGTCGTAATGAAATAGCGAAATTATGAAAATTTTTTCATAAAAAAAGAAATAATTTTCTATAGCTTTAAATGCTTCGTTTGTAGCCATATTGCCAGTGAACAATATTGTCCGACAGCAAGACACTATTTTCAGTTTTTGCGTTGACCTGTGGTATTGATTCATTCGATTTAAATAATTGAGGATTTTACTAGAAGCAATTGGGGCATAGGCGCTAATTTGAATTTTTAAGTGGACATGTACCAATATCTATTTTATATTGACTTGTGTCAGACATTTAACAATAACCAATAATTTTTTTAAACAACATATGACAATATTTCCACATTTAAAATTCAAATAAAATTTGTCCAATTTGGAGAAATTGTATATAATTTGCTTCTTTATATAATTAATAATTATAACACCATCACCATCTATGTATTTGCATAACGTTTCTATAGAAATAAGTAGAGGCTTCGAATGTATTTACAATTTACAAAAAAATTGGAACCAGTTTAATGTCCATGTGTTAATATTTATTGAAGAACTTTGTCTCATGTAAAGAAGACAATGCAGCACTTGTCACTTGTACCTGCGAATTAACTATAATTTGGAGTATTAAATTGAATGAAGGTTGCATTGCATTTAGCTATGCATAAGTGCTGTTACAACACAAAATCATAAAATGGTTTAATGTTTTGTACAATGCACTATGCACAATGTATAAGGTATGACTATTATATTTATGTCAGATAGCAAACACTACATCCATTATAATAAGTATGTATGTACTTCTTTTAACGTAACCGAAATTTCTATAGACATGGCATTAATTTCATATTTCAAGAAAATATCTTGAAATATTTCGATAAATGAAATTAATTAAATATTTGAAATAAATACAACGCGCAATGTGTATGGGCATGCGCGGTTAATTTATTTCAAGTGAAATTTATTGCAATAAACTGCAATGTACTCTATTTCTGTAATTTATTTCCAGCATTACATTTTTCAAGAAAAAAGGATGTGGCAGCTTCGGAAGTATATGGAAGTATTTTGCGAAATATTTCCAAAATTTCTCCTATTTATTTCCGAGAAATATTTCAAGTGTCATGTCTGCTATAGAGAACAGAGGTACCATTTACAGTCTGCAACTTTTTGCAATCGGAATTGAAAAAACCAATACTAATCTAAAATATTCAGAGGAAAATGTCACTATAAATGTCCAGGATTTGATTTACTCTACTGGTCACCGTGTGTAAAAATTAAGATTGGTATATTTTACCATTGATCTCCAAATCAGGGATATTCATTTCACATGCAAACCAAAAAGCGACTGCTCTATGTTATTAACGTTCAAGGATTTGACGCTTCTATCTTTGTCATTTTGCTTTAAATCCGTCTCCCTTTCTTACTGATTTAATTTCTATGGCAAAGAATTGCAATTATTTTCAGATTTTGGCCCTTTTTGAATTCGAAGATTAGTAAGTTTCCACTTGCTTGGTTGCATATGCTAGTTTCCATTTCCACTCTGGTTGCCCTATTATTAAACATTTTTGCGTATTTGTGTGCCTGCCATACAAACCGGTAAGTGGCAGTAAAAAGTTGCTAGTAACGTAGTAACATCTCAGAATATAGAAATTACAAGCTTAATTTAAGCCAACATAACAACGTGAATGAAACGTTCAATTTTGATTGCTGTTTGAAAAATATATGTATGCATTTTACAAATTTTTTCCAGTAAATGCCATTTCAATTACAAATCAATATCAATAACATTTATTCAAAACAATTTATCTTTTGACGGTTATCAGATTGTTGGATACGCAGAATCGTAAAACCCGATTTAATTCACTCCCTCACGAAAATTTGTTTTACTCGTGTATGTACAAGGCCCTTGAAAAAACAATTCACATTTTATTTGCACAATTAATAGTTCAACCCCTCGGAGTGAACTATTAATTTTTCGAATAAACAAAATGGGTAAAACAATTCTCTCCTGTGAATTAAATCTGGTTTTGCGTTAATAATTATAATGACGAAAGTATCATATTAGCCTATAACTTTTGGTTATTATATTAGTTTTGGGGAAATTGGTAGGAGGGAAAGAGTTTTTCAGTACATAGTGTTTTTTGTTTGTTCAAATAACATTAGGTAAGTAAAAAATTAGTAAGATTTTGGCGGAATTAATCGCAAAGAGTATTACAATAATCCGGTGAGTTATCCCCCTTAAAAAACAGAATTTTTTAGCATATGTACGTAGAAAATAAAACAGCAATATTAAATAATTTATTATGATCTAAGTATGTACAGTGGTTACCTTTGTTATCAAATTATCCAAAATATCTCCAAGCTCTTTAAAATTTGGACGTTTTGACGGAGTTGTTTGCCAACATTGAATCATCATATTTCTGTATCTATTATAAGACAACAATATTCATTGAACGGTAGAATTAAATGAACTATTTGATCCTTAAAGGTAATGTTACGGTTAAAAACATATTTGCATAAAACTCATATTTATTTGGCCATGGTTAATATCAAGCCCGGCAATTCACATAGTAAAAGGTTAAAAATTTATTTTTCGGCTCGTGACGTCACGTGCAGTACTTTCTAAAACATATTTTGATAGTCCCGAGTGACGTCATTTGCAGTATTTTACTATGGAGATTCAAAATTGATTATATTTCCCTTCCTTATCAGTATATTTATTATAGGTTCCTTGGGGCCTATGGTCCCTCATTTTTCCATACCGTCTTTCATCTCTATGTCAACATTAATAATAATTTAGTAACTATTATTTATAATATTACTATATTTTCTTCAAAACTATTGGTCATGTCAAAAGTCATAATATTTTGTAGAAGAAAGTCATTCAGCCCTAAAGTAATATTCTACGAAGAAGACTTCTAACATTTTTCGCTCTCCGAAACCCGATTTATCAGATTTATCCAAAAATAAAGCCCTTTATTTTTGTGTTTAAACTTCTTGATCTCGAACCTTTTTTATTAATACACTGTTTAAAAGACTTATTTATATATATAAAAGATTAGACGGGTAGTCTGCTTTTCAAAAAATTCTTGAAAGTAATCAAGTCGTCCACCTCCAAAATATTGCAACATGACTACTGCATTTTTCCACGAGGAAATAGAGTTTTGGCAGAATCGTTTATTCATGGTACTTGCTATTATAATATTTAATATTAATATTATTATACTTTTTGTCTCTTATTATTATGAAATAAAAGATAAGTACATGAATCTTGATCTTGCTTGACTATTATAATATGACGATATCTTTCAGGCCGACCAAGTTTTGACCACTCTTAGCGAAGTTCAACGGACATGGTGTCATCTGGAGTCCATTTTTATTGCCACAGAAGATATAAGAGTCAATTTGCCAGTAGACTCGGCACGTTTCGATAAAATTGACAAAGACTTCAAAGTAAATACTTTTTTAAAACTATTTTCCACAAAGTATTTTTACTCGTGTTTCATAATATATGTTCATACAATATAAATCGTACTGCTGGTGTCTGTAAATTAACTGGAATTTCTCATAACTATATACACAATCCATTGTTAATGATATCATTTGAACCAATTTGTCAGTATTTCGTTTTGACGGTCACTTAGGATAAGGGAATCTTTTAAAAAATTATTACATTTTTACAGGAAACGTTGAAAAAATTATACGTAACACTGAATGTGGTGGAATCAACAAATCAACCAGGAATTTTACCTGCGTTGGAGAGACTACAGAAGGAGCTTGCTATATGCGAAAAAGCATTAGCTGATTATTTGGAAACGAAAAGATTGGCCTTTCCAAGGTTCTATTTTGTCTCATCTGTGGACCTGCTGGATATTCTATCTAATGGAAATGAACCGGAAATGGTAGCTCGTCACCTGGCCAAACTATTTGATTCAATGGCAAAGCTTGAATTTACGAAAGAAGGAGATACAAAGACTAAAATTGCGTCGGCAATGATTGCTAAAGATGGAGAGAGTGTGAATTTCGACAAAAACTGTGATTGCACGGGTGCAGTCGAAGTTTGGTTGAACAGACTAGAGGCAACTCAAAGGTCAACAGTCCGCTACTACTTCAGAGAAGCTGTGAAATCTTATGAAGATAAACCTCGAGAAATTTGGATCCAAGATTTCCCAGCTCAAACTGCACTCTGCGGAACTCAAATTTGGTGGACCACTGAAGTTAACGCTGCCTTTGCAAAGTTTGAGGAAGGCTATGAAAATGCCCTAAAGGATTATTTAAGAAAACAAGTCCAGCAGTTAAGCACACTTATTGGATTGCTACTGGGAGGACTCAATGCTCAAGAGCGACAGAAAATCATGACAATTTGTACCATTGATGTCCACTCCCGAGATGTTGTAGCAAAATTGATTCAAATGAAAGTTGAGACAGCTCAGGCTTTTCAATGGCAATGCCAATTAAGACATCGATGGGATGACGGAGAAGACGATTGCTATGCTAATATCTGTAATTTTTTAATAGCTTAGATTAAGATTAGAGCATAATTATATATTATTGAAGATATTATTGTAAGTCATATACTTTTTAAATATAGGTGATGCTCAGTTTAAATATTGGTATGAGTACTTGGGCAATACACCGCGATTGGTCATCACGCCGGTATATCTTTATACTTTAGAATTTAAATAACTTTAAAATAATTTCATAAGTTCTAAAAATAGTGATTCTATATCCAACAGCTAACTGATAGATGCTACATTACTCTGACCCAGGTACCCCAAATATTTTAAACAAAATTAACAAATCATAAAATCATCAATTTAAAGCGAATAATTTAGGATTATATCTAAAATTACTATCTACTTGATTTTCAGTCACTTCATCTTTTAATGGGCGGAGCCCCGGTAGGTTTCTCAATATCCCTCAGTAAAATCATGTAAAATATACTTTGAAAGTTTAATTGTAATAATAATTTGTTTGAATAATATTTTATGTAGGCTGGTCCAGCTGGTACTGGGAAAACCGAAACTACTAAAGATTTAGGAAGAGCGTTAGGAATTATGGTTTACGTGTTCAATTGTTCGGAACAGGTATAACGCTTAAATATAATATGTTCAATATTGAATAATTTTTCTTAACGAAAAGCTTGCGGTTGCTTTACCACTTGTTATTTCTTTAGATGGACTATCGCTCATTTGGAAATATTTGCAAAGGGCTTGCACAAACTGGTAATTCTCGAAATTACTCTATCTAAAATATTTTAGTCATTTCAATCAAATTTTTGGTACCACTACCAGGTGCTTGGGGTTGCTTTGATGAATTCAATCGCATTTCTGTGGAAGTGTTGTCCGTTGTCGCTGTACAAGTAAAATCTATCCAGGATGCCATAAGAGACAAGAAATCTCGATTTAACTTCATGGGAGAAGAAATTGCGCTTACCCCCACTGTTGGAATTTTTATCACAATGAATCCCGGTAAAATAATAACAATTATCTGAATAACGTGTCGATGATATTGATAAAAACTAATTCGTGAAATGTATTTTTATCAGGTTATGCTGGTCGTGCCGAGGTAATGATTATGCCATATTAATGCTGGTCTATATAAATAAATAAATGGTACCTAGTACCTATATTATATTGTACCTAATGTTCTTCTTGCTTTAAATATTTTTTATTGATTCTATTTAGCTACCAGAAAACCTAAAAGTCAGATTCAGGTATTTAATTATCTATAAGTGCACTGCATGAATATTTAGAAAGCATACTATAAATTGATAATTTATAATCCTAAATTGATACTATTGGTATTATTGATACTAAATTGATACTTTGTATTCCAGACCATGTGCCATGGTTGTACCTGATTTTGAGCTGATCTGCGAAATCATGTTGGTAGCGGAAGGATTCCAAGATGCCAGGCTTTTGGCCAGAAAATTTATCACGCTGTATACTTTGTGCAAAGAACTTCTTTCAAAACAAGTAAATCCCTTCCCTTGAAGATCATTTTATAAAAGCGATATGGAGAACTAAATTTATCTTTCCAATTGTTATTTGCAGGATCATTATGATTGGGGTTTGAGGGCTATAAAGAGTGTACTGGTCGTTGCTGGCTCTCTAAAAGTTTGATAATCATTCTATTGTCGAAACTGTTATTTTGTAAATGTACTTAGATGCAATGTTAAACTTATACTTTAATATGACACGATATAGAGAAGCGATCACGGACGACCAGAAGATCAAGTACTAATGAGAGCCTTAAGAGACTTCAATGTTCCAAAAATTGTGACAGATGATGTGACAGTTTTCATGGGATTGATTGGAGATTTATTCCCTGCGCTAGATGTTCCACGAAAAAGGGATTTGGACTTTGAAAAATCTGTGAAAACTGCAACCGAACAATTGAAACTTCAGCCAGAGGATAATTTTATTCTTAAAGTTGTTCAGTTACAAGAACTTATTGATGTACGTCACTCGGTGTTCATAATCGGAAACGCTGGAACGGGAAAAACACAAGTGTGGAAAACACTTTTTCGAACTCATTTTAATTTGAAACATAAACCCTGTTTCAACGACTTAAACCCAAAGGCAGTTACTAACGACGAATTGTTTGGCATAATAAATCCTAGCACCCGGGAATGGAAAGATGGTAACCTATATTATACTACTTATAGTAAAGAAAAACTTCAGATAGTAGAATAAATAATAAAAATCCCTTTTTGATTTTTTGTTTTATAGGAATCTTGTCGGTTTTAATTAGAGATCAAGCAAATTTGACAGGTGACGGCCCCAAATGGATTATTCTGGACGGAGATATTGATCCTATGTGGATTGAGTCTCTAAATACCGTCATGGATGACAATAAAGTTCTAACATTAGCTAGCAATGAAAGAATTGCTCTAACTAAAATGATGAGACTAATTTTTGAAATTTACACTCTAAAAACTGCAACACCAGCTACAGGTGAGGGACAAGCGTTTTGAATTTGGCGATTTTTCATTGTTCAATTTGTGATGCCATTTTTTGTATTATATTTACAGTATCCAGAGCTGGAATACTATACATCAACCCACAAGACTTAGGTTGGAATGCATATGTAGCTAGCTGGATAGAAAAACGGGAAAATGCAACAGAGAAAGCATCTCTCACAATTCTTTTCGATAAATATGTGCCCACGATGATTGAAATGATGAAAAATCGGTTCAAGAGAATTACTCCCATTCCTGAAATAACGCATATAGAACTTTTGTGCAATTTACTGGATTGTTTAATCACTCAAGAAAGTTGTCCTACAGATTGCCCTAAAGAATGGTATGAAATTTACTTCGTTTTCGCATGCGTGTGGGGGTTTGGCTCTGCCTGCTATCAAGATCAGGTATTTCAAAACTGTAACAATAAGACTTATGAAATTAAATAGATTGCAAATTGAAAAATTAATGAAAAAACTTACATATTCTAGATTATTGACCACAGAATTGACTTTTCTAAATGGTGGATGAATGAATTTAAATTTGTAAAATTTCCCCCTGGGGGAACAGTGTTTGATTTCTTCATTGAACCGGAAACAAAAAAGTTGATTTTTTGGAACGAAATTGTCCCGAAATTTCAATTGGATCCTGATATTCCGTTACAGGTGCGTCTTTGCCCTTCGCATTTTCTAAATTAATTCGAATTCGAACACTAATTGTCTTCGTATGTCATGTCTGCTCAGGCTGCAATGGTGCACACAATGGAAACGACTCGAGTCAAGTTTTTTATTGATCTATTAATGGAGAAAGGGCATCCAGTTATGCTTGTAAGATACTCTTCAGAAATCCTAAATCTTCTTAAATAATATTTCCATTGCATGAATATTTTTGGAATGTAGATAGGAAGTGCCGGGTCTGGGAAAACCGTTTTGGTTGGAGATAAGTTGGCACAACTTCCAGAAACATATCAAATCACGAATGTTCCTTTCAACTTTTACACAACTTCAGGTAAAAGCTTAGTAATTGCATTAGGTCATTTTGACATGTGCATATGTAAATATGAATATAAAGTTAATTATTGCATTTCAGAGATGTTGCAGCGTGTGCTAGAAAAGCCTTTAGAGAAAAAGGCGGGACGAAATTATGGACCTCCTGGGAATAAGAAGCTGATTTATTTTATAGATGACTTAAATATGCCGATGGTGGATGGTTACGGAACTGTCCAGCCTCACACGTTAATTCGTCAGCACATAGACTACAAGCACTGGTACGATCGGGTGAAGATAACTCTAAAGGACATCATTAACGTCCAGTACGTTGCGTGCATGAATCCTACCGCCGGCAGCTTCACAATCAATCCCAGACTTCAGAGACATTTTGCAGTATTTTCTGTTAGCTTTCCTGGAACAGATGCATTACAAACAATTTACAAAACCATTCTTCAGCAGCATCTTCAGTTCCAAAAATTCAGCGGAGCTGTCCAAGGACATTGTGGAAGTGTCGTCGACACCGCGTTGGGTTTACATAACAAAATTTCTTCAACTTTCCTTCCAACTGCCGTCAAATTTCACTACATTTTCAATCTTCGTGACCTGTCCAATATATTTCAAGTAAGCTTGTTTTTATCATTGTTCCGAATATATCGGTATTAATGTCATATCTTATTTGATTTTTAGGGATTGCTGTTTAGTACATTTGAATGCCTGCCGAATCCAACCGATTTAGTTCGATTGTGGATGCATGAAGCAACGCGTGTTTACTGCGACAAACTAATTGATGACAAAGATATACACATGTTCCAGAAACTCCTGTCTGATAATGTTAAAAAAGGCTTAGAGGTATGGCTTGCCAATTTTTCAGTTGCAAACTTGTATTGTAATAGTGAATATTAATACGATCCATGATTTTTATGTGGTGTGTATTTTGTGTATAAGATACAATGACATTTTGATAATTTCTTTTTCCAGTATAATGGAAATTCCTAACGTATTATTTTTGACTGTCAACACGTTTTTATTTAGGGTCTTGACGAATCGACTGTTATGGCAAAACCTCTTATCTACTGCCATTTCGCTCAAGGAATGGGAGATCCGAAGTACATGCCAGTTCACGATTTTAATACTCTTTCAAGACTCATGACTGATGCCTTGAAAGCATATAATGAGTTCAATGCGGCAATGAATCTTGTTCTGTTTTATGACGCCATAAACTACATTTGTCGTATCAGTCGTATAATCGAGGCTCCTAGAGGAAATGCACTGTTGGTGGGAGTCGGTGGCAGCGGTAATACTACAGAAAAGCCCCTATTCAATCACCTGTATTAATTTTTAAAATTATTTTGTCAAAAATATTACTTCTTGTAGGAAAACAAAGTTTGGCTCGGCTAGCTGCCTTCCTCTCCGGACTCGATGTTTTTCAAGTGGCCTTGAAAAAGGGATACGGAATTATTGACCTGAGGAATGACCTATCAGTATTATATCTAAAGGCCGGTCTAAAGAACCTTGGAACAATGTTTCTAATGACTGATGCCCAAGTTGCAGAAGAAAGATTTCTTGTGCTTATCAATGATATGCTCGCTTCAGGAGAAATACCAGATTTGCTACCTGACGACGAGGTGGAAAATGTCATTAATGGAATGAGGACAGAAGTGAAGAGTATAGGCATTCAAGACACACGAGAAAATTGCTGGAAATTTTTCGTGGATCGTGTTAGGAAGTTGTTAAAAGTTGTTTTGTGCTTCTCACCCGTGGGAAGCACACTGAGAACTCGATCTCGAAAATTCCCCGCTGTCGTAAATTGTACTTCGATTATTTGGTTTCAAGGTTGGCCAGAAGAAGCATTAATGTCCGTATCTCAAAGATTTGTCAAAGATATTCACGTTCTTCCTCATCATCTTCATGATCCTATTGCTGCATTTATGGCGTAATGAAATATTTCAATAATTCTGCCAACTTTTAGTGGATGCTTTAATTATTTACAATTGTTTCTGTTGTTCCAATAAAGGTATGTCCATTCGACTGTCGACAAAATGTCGGTGGTATACTTAGCAAATGAAAAGAGATACAATTATACAACACCAAAGTCATTTTTGGAACAGATTGATTTGTATGGAAAACTTGTAACTCATAAAAATAACGATGCATTCGCTAAGGCCGATCGATTGGAGAGTGGTTTAGACAAGTTGGAATCATGTGCAAAGCAAGTAGAGGCACTGAAGAAAGTTTTAGCAGTTCAAGAAGTTATCCTTCGGGAAAAAAATGATAAAGCAGATACATTGATTCAGGTAGTGGGCAAAGAAACTGCTACTGTCAGCGTTGAAAAGGAAAATGCAGCTGTGGAAGAGAAGAAAGTTGCTGTCGTTGCGGAAGAAGTCTCTAAAATCAAAGAAGTGTGTCGAGTGGAACTGGAGAAAGCAGAGCCTGCTCTGCAGGCAGCTTATGCTGCTCTGAATACTTTAAATAAGGCCAATCTTACTGAAATGAAGACATTCACATCTCCCCCTCAAGATGTAGTCAACGTCATCTCTGCAGTCTATATTCTGTGGGAAGGAACACGAAATGGAAAAATCCCTAAAGATAGATCTTGGAAAGCTGCTAAAAGTACAATGATGTCCGATGCGCAGAAATTCCTTGATGGGCTCATCAATTTGGACAAGGAAAAAATTACAGTGGCAATGGGCGATGCTATTAAACCTTTCACTGATCTTCCTGGTTTTGATCCAGATTTCGTACGATCCAAATCTTTGGCTGCTTCCGGTAAGCGATGATTTTTCCGTAATGGTTATTCCACTTTTACCAACTGATCATTTTTTTTAACCAGGTCTCTGTTCGTACGTAATCAATGTCATGAAATTCAACGAAGTTTTCCAAGAAGTGGCTCCCAAACGACGAGCATTGCAAGATGCGACTGATACACTGACAAAAGCTCTTGATAGATTGAAGTATCTCAAAAAGAGGATTGATGTATGGATATTTTATACTTTGTTACTTCCATACAGAAAGTTTGTATTACAGGATATTGAATATATTAATTACTATATACAGGAATTGGAGAGTAAGCTGACTATTTTAACAAATGAGTATGAAAAAGCCACAGCAGCGAAAATGAAGTGTCAAGCGGAAGGTGAGATAATTTTTTCCTCTATCTAATAAACTTTGTGCACCAATCAGACAGAATTTTGCCCCTACTTGAAAATCTATTACATGATTGAGATTTTTGCTATCTTTAGCTGACAAAACTGCGTTGACTATTGATTTGGCCAACAGACTTGTTGGCGGACTTGGAGCAGAAAAGTCAAGATGGATTCAGAATGTCCTAAAGTAAAAAATGACGCTTTCTAAATTATGTGTGAGACTCTGCGGCAGATTATGATTGTTAATGGAATTTATTTATTAATTCTTCTTTATTTATTCAATGTACAGCTACCGAGCAAGTACAGTCACAATTCCCGGGGATATGTTATTGGTCACTGCCTTCGTATCCTATGCCGGATGTTTCACAAAGAAATACCGAGTTGATCTTTTAGATAAAACATGGATGCCATATTTGAAAGCTTTCACTGTATAGTTGTCCATTTCTGTTATTTGTAAATAAATCATCATATCATAATAGTTGTTACATGATTTTAGAAATTGTGTTGATTTTGCAGCCCCCTATTCCAATGTCAGATAATGTGGATCCTTTAGCGATTTTAACTGATGATGCAGAAATCGCTATGTGGAATAATTATGGATTACCAAGTGATCGCATGTCTTCAGAAAACGCTACAATATTAGTTAACTCCCAGCGTTGGCCATTAATGATCGATCCTCAGGTACCTAAAAGAAAAAATTATGTAGTACTTTGTTGTATGGGTATAATTTGCATATACCTACTTTTGTATCTTTGTTCATATGTATTTGTATAGTTGCAAGGTGTGAAATGGATTCGTAATATGTATAGCAGTAAGTTGAGAGTTATTCGCATTGGACAAAAGGGATACTTGGAAACAATCGAAGATGTAATCTGACTGCGACTTGCTATTGATAAAAACAATGGATGAAATACACAATTTAATTTTTATTCTTTAAATCTAGGCAATTGTGAAAGGGGATACAGTCTTGATTGAAAATATAATGGAATCAGTGGATCCTGTTCTCGAACCCTTGCTGGCAAGAAACCTGATCAGAAAGGGAACGTAAGCTAAAACAAAATAGTTTTTGTAGTCCTAGTACATAGTAAACTATGATAATATTATTTATTATGGTTTTGAGTGCTTAATTATTTGTTAGGGCTATCAAAATGGGTGACCGTGAGGTTGATTACAATCCTAACTTTCGCCTCATTCTTCATTCGAAACTTGCAAACCCACATTACAAGCCAGAGATGCAGGCCCAAACTACCTTGATTAATTTTACAGTTACACGAGATGGCTTGGAAGATCAGTTGCTTGCAGGTAAATACAGTTATTGAAGGAAATCTGCATTAAAAGTTTGTAAAATATTATAAGGAAAAAATCTGCAGAGGTTGTAAAAGTGGAGCGTCCGGATCTCGAGTCTCAAAAATCTCAGTTGACGAAACAACAAAATGAGTTCAAAATTCTCCTGAAAAAACTGGAAGATGACCTATTAACTCGTTTGCAGTCAGCCCAAGGAAATTTTTTGGATGACACAGCTCTCGTGGAAAACCTTGAAACAACGAAACGAACTGCTAAAGATGTTGAAGTTAAAGCACGGGAGGCAGTTATAACGTCTGCAAAAATTGATGCTGCTCGTACGAAATCATTCAGTAAATAAGTAAAGTTTTGATTTTCGTAAAGTTAAAAATGTGTTTGTTTGAATGTAACAGGTGAATTGTATCGGCCAGCAGCAAGTCGGGCATCTCTACTCTACTTTATACTTATCGATCTCAATAAAATCAATCCCATTTACCAGTTTTCCTTGAAAGCCTTTTCCTCAGTTTTTCAAAATGCTATAAAAAGTGCTCCTAATGCTTCAGAAGTTAATAAAAGGATCGAAAACCTCATTGATTCCATTACTTATTCCGTGTGGTTGTACACGACTAGAGGACTATTTGAATGCGATAAATTAATTTTCACCGGTAAATAGTAGTTAATGAATTTTCAGTACAATATAATGATTTAATTTGTAGTTTACAAAATTTTCTGATTATTTTCAGCGCAAATGGCATTTGTCATACAAGTGCAAAAAGATTTAATCGTGCCGAAGGATTTAGATTTTCTGCTGCGTTTTCCAGTAACTCCAAATCTCGTCAGTCCGGTAGAGTTCCTGACTAATGTGAGTTGGGGCGGAATAAAAAGTCTCAGTACTTTAGACGACTACAGGTAAGACATTGCCCTGCTTTTTTGCTAAACAAATTATAAAACTAATATTTTGACCAATCTTTATCTTTTCTCTGAAGGAATCTTGACCGTGATATCGAAGGCAGTGCAAAGTAAATTGAAATAACGTATCTTTAATAGCCATAAATAAATTCTTACTTTATTTACGAGATTAAATCTATTCAATGAATTCATGAAATTTTAAGGCGGTGGAGGAAAATTGTCGAATCAGAGTGCCCTGAAAGAGAAAAACTTCCTCAGGAATGGAAGAACAAAAATGGTGTTCAGCGACTGTGTATAATGAGAGGTTTGCGACCGGATCGAATGACTTACGCCGTTTCTGTATTCATCGAGGAAGCTCTTGGTGTAAAATACGTGAGATCTAGACGCATGGACTTTGCAAAAACATTTGAAGAGTCTTCAAATACAGTTCCTGTGTTTTTTATTTTGTCACCGGGAGTGGATCCCCTAAAGGATGTCGAGGCGTTGGGTAAAAGACTCAATTTCACTATGGACAGTGGGAATTTTCATAATGTATCTCTGGGACAAGGCCAGGAAGTTGTGGCAGAAAACGCTCTTGAAGTCGCTGGAAAAGAAGGACATTGGGTGATTCTTCAAAATATCCATTTGGTAGCGAAGTGGCTGGCGACTTTAGAAAAAAAACTGGAACAGAATTGGGAAAGTTCTCATAAGAAATATCGGGTCTTCCTCAGTGCTGAACCAGCTGGCGATCCAGAATTTCATATTATTCCTCAGGTAAAAATATTGATGAATTAATTTGTGGGATGAAATGCAAACTTTGATTAATTTGTAGGGAGTATTGGAATCATCGATCAAAATCACCAACGAACCACCCACTGGAATGCAAGTAAATAAGTACATCATTAATATATAATAATAATTTGATGAATGCAATATAAATTATTTTATAACTACTAATATTTACTATAGGCCAACATTCATAAAGCTTTGGATAATTTTTCACAAGAAACTCTGGAGACATGCTCTAAGGAGTTAGAATTCAAAGCTGTCCTGTTTAGTTTGTGCTATTTCCATGCTGTTGTTGCAGAACGAAGAAAATTCGGAACTCAAGGCTGGAACAGATCATACCCTTTCAACACTGGGGATCTGACTATCAGTGTATATGTGTTGCTCAATTACTTGGAAGCAAACAGCAAAGTTCCTTGGGAGGATTTAAGGTATTTGTTTGGAGAGATCATGTACGGAGGACACATAACGGATGACTGGGACAGACGGCTATGTCGAACTTACTTGGAAGAATATATGGTCCAAGAGTTGGTTAGCCCTTTTCAATTCAACATATTTATTAGCAGCAAGAAAATTAAATATTTGCATACCTTATGTAATTATTTGCTATATTTACATGTACTTAGCTTGATGGTGAGCTTCACTACGCTCCAGGATTTCTGGCTCCATCAAGTACAGACTTAGCAGGATATCATTCTTACATTGATGAGTCTTTACCCCCTGAGTCTCCAATTTTGTATGGTTTGCATCCGAATGCGGAAATTGGATTTTTAACGACTACTTCAGAAACGTTATTTCGAATTATATTCGAACTGCAACCGAGGGATTCGGGAGGGGCTGGTAGCCAAACTGTGACTAAAGAGGAGAAGGTCTGACTTTTTATTTCATTGTCTCGTATTCGCTATCCATCATGAATGTCTGAGATATTTACTATGTATTTATGTACGCGAATTATATGTAAACAGACGAAACAGATTTTGGATGATTTTGTTGAAAAATTACCGGATCCATTCAATATGGTCGAAGTACAAGGGAGAGCTGAAGAAAAAACTCCTTATGTTATAGTTGCATTACAAGAATGTGAACGAATGAACATGTTAACAATAGAAATGAGAAGATCACTCCGAGAATTAGATCTGGGACTTAAAGTAATTATTACATACTATATTTATACATCTACTACACAGGATTTGACGCTCACTTTGATATCTTTGTATGTCAGGGTGAATTGACAATCACACCGGAAATGGAAGATTTGGGGAATGCTTTGTTTATGGATCAAGTGCCACCGTCATGGACTAAGAAAGCTTATCCTTCCACCCTTGGACTTGGTTCCTGGTATGCAGATTTGTTGTTGAGAGCTAGAGAGTTAGAAACCTGGTCCACAGATTTCTTCTTACCTGCTGCAGTTTGGCTCGGAGGATTTTTCAACCCACAGTCTTTTCTAACCGCTATCATGCAGAGCACTGCTCGGAAGCAGGAACTTCCTCTCGACAAAATGTGCCTTCAATGTGAAGTCACTAAAAAATCAAAAGAAGAGTTCACGTAAGCCTCCTTCTTTACAGTTTAATTAGCATCTTGCCCTGCCTCACATGAAAATAGTGTTAATGATTCCGTGGTGGGTTTTAGGACTGCTCCAAGGGAAGGTGCTTGTGTGCATGCATTGTTTATGGAAGGAGCGAGGTGGGATATCGTAACAGGCGCAATCTCCGAGTCAAAACTCAAAGATTTATATCCTCCTATGCCTGTCATCTTCTTAAAGGCCATAACCCAAGATAAGGCTGACGCACGCAACATGTACGAATGCCCAGTTTACAAAACTAGAATGCGAGGTCCCACTTTTGTCTGGACATTCAATCTGCGAACGAGAGAAAAACCATCCAAATGGATTCTGGGTGGAGTTGCCATTCTATTGCAAGTTTAATAATTCAGTCGGTATTCTTAAAAAAATTGAGCTCAAGCGTCAAGCACTTAGGTAAATCAAATTTTATTCAATATTAATATATCGCAACAATGCTGCGTTTCTTTCTCAAAACGGTGATACATCACTTGTAAAAAATATAGTCAATGTAACATAATAATTTTATTGCTGTTGTCAACTTCAAATGACAATTGCCCTCACAACACTTATATGTACTAGCAATTCAAACTGATAATTAGCGCAAAAACGGCAAATAAGTGATATTATATACAATAATAAATGAACATGATAATGTGATGCATCAAATTTCAGGGGTTCGCTTTTTTGGTCTATCTTGTCCGAGAATATACTGGACATAAAATTACAAGGTTGGTTTCTTAAAATGCAGAAAACCTTTTCTACCATTTGTCGATGGAACATTTGTCATTATCATCTCTGAATTTGAGATAATAGTATTATTATTATCATTTTCATTCTTAACTTGTAATTTTATGTCCAAAATTCTCGGACAAAATAATTTACGTTTTATTCCTTGTTTATGCACATAATATTTACTTTGCTACAACTATATACAACTATATTCACATACAGTTACAAAAAATTTATTGTAACTGTATCATGCAGTTTGCTTCACTTAGACATGATTACGCGAGTCCATAGTCCATGGTAGATACAGAATACAGAGCTATAAAGCTATAAGATTATATGACTGTCAGATAATGTCATTACATGCACGTGAATTCTATTATATTATGCATGGTATGGTTTATGGTACATTACTATCTAAATATACATAATATTATATACAATTACTTACTTGCCTATATAACATGAACTTGAGATTGAAATTCACAGTAGAACTATAAATACGATTTAATATTGCTGTAGTTATCTACTTCGCTCGTCCAGTAACATGACGAAAGAACAGCACATTGATACTGCACATCTAATGATGTATTTAATGATGAAATGTTCATGCGTTTACCTATCGTGTGGTATTTACATGAAATTATTATTGACACTTCCTAGTCTATAAGCGTATTCAGTAGTATAAGTGTAGGCGGCTATGTATTGTTTAGAATATGATGACACATTCAATGCAAAGCAGTTCAAGCGACACCGGATTGAAAAAGCATTTCAGAGAAGCTTTCTTCACGAGCCAGAAATGACTTTTGTGACAGCTACAGCTACTGACATACACAAAAACAATTAAAAGAAATCAATTGCAACAACAAAACATAAACGTATTTACAGCTAGAAGTTCCTCCTCTTTACACAGTTCCTAGTTTTCAGTATTTTTATAAACATTTTTTTTAATCCATACGAGTTTTAATTGGTTGATACTAAACACTGCTGTCACAATGAGTGATAATAGTCACCCGGCAGGGGAAACTTCGCAATTATCAGCTAAAGAAGAAAAAGGGACCCCAAAATCGGTAAGATGCTTATTAGCATAAGAATTTAGTTATGTAAACTTATACACGTATACGGTTATATACGTAGAGCATCAGAATTGTTTATATGGTATATATATTTTTTTACATTGTTTGCACATGTTACTTTTTCATTTCAGCTTATGATGAAAAATTGGCTGTGCAAATTGGCAGTGCCAAAATGCCCATTATATATATACATGAATACATGTATAAATAGTTCATCAAGGATTGATATAAAGTTTAATGTTCATATGATAGATAAATATCTTTCATGAACACAACAAAACATTCAGTATTTACATTCGTGTACTCTTACTCTTATTGTTTCTTATGTCTATCTCAGAATCGAAAACAAAAACCCAAAAACAGATGGGACAAAAGAAAGCAGAACAGAAAGCAAGAGGCGGTTGCAGCTAAAGAAAATAACCCGATAACTCCGCCAATAAGTAAGACTTTTAGTTTTAAAAGAAATATTTTTATTATTTCACCTTTTCATGGTAATTATTTTTGTGTCTGCATTGCATAATTGAATAAAAATAATATGTAATATATCACTTCTAAGGTCAAAAAGATGCTAAAGGTAAAGGCAATAAATCCAAGAAAATGCATAACGGAAATGAAAATAAAGCAGCTCATCAGTCGCCTTCCCTAATTACTAAACCACGAACTGGCGAAAAAACAATGGCAGTGCAGGTGCAGGTAAAATTAATTAAAAACTTACATACTAATAATAAATTAGTGTTATAATATAATATTGCAATAAACACTTTCAAACAAAAGAACCTTATTAGACTTAGTATAGGTATTAATATAATATTATGAATACCTACGAAATTTTTCTAAAAATACTACTAACGAACAAACTATAACTATTACTAATCTTTATTACTATATAAAGATTACAGAAGTACATTCCAACGATAATGACAAAACCAAATACGAACCCAATTCAACCGAAATGACTGAAAGTGCTGCTACTACTACTACACCAGGATCTCCGCGGGGTGTTGCTAGTGAGGAACTGGAAAAGCAAGAGGAAGATTGTATTACTCAGAACACTGCTACTTCTCCTGAGAACCAAATGACTAAAAAATGCAAAGACATGCACACAGATACCAATATTAATAATACAAATGAAGGTGCTTCCAAGCACATGGAAAATAAAATGAATGATTTGGGATTAGTAAGTATGCATAAAATGCTAATCATCCTTCAATATCTTTTTGAAGATATAAAAAACTATATTTACTTTATTCAAATTATTACAGGGAAATTTCGAGAATGAGAACATAGAAAATTCACAAAACGCATCTAGCGCTGCTTCAGAGCAAGAAAACAACATAAGCCCGACTAAACATAAACTAGATGATGAAAATGTTAACGAATTTGTGACAGCCAATATTCTTCCGGAGGACAATGAATCACAAAATCATGAGCTCATGGGGTCTTCTGATATTCAGCAACATTTGGATGACCCCATGGAAGAATTCGAACCAAAATCAGATATAAATGAAGAGAAATTCTTGAATAATGATGATGTGACTTTAAGTTCAGATATAGACCGTACAAATGGAAATACTCAGAACTACAATGTATGCGCTGAGTTAGAACGTACTGTTGATTCTAGTAACCATTCATCTGTTACAACTACACCTGAACCTGTATGAATTTTTGCTTTTTTCAATTTAGAAAAACTAGGCAATGAGTTCCTTAATAATTTTCAAAATATGTCACCAAATTACATGAAGACATTTTTTCTTTTTTACACATATGCATCAGGTCTGTTTTCCTTTAATGAATACTTTGGCCACTACCACTTCAAAACTACATTCCGTGGTTAATATTCCAGCTTCAAATGAATGCACTGACAATGAATCAGTTACAGACGATGATATGAATGTAAGACAATATTAATGCAACTTTAATTAAATACGAAATCTCAACTCTAAATATAGTTTTTTCCAAATCTGAATAACCATTTTTTCAGGAGAAAGAAAATTCGTACAGCCAAGTCGGAACTACTTACACAACATGCACTACGACTGACACTACTTATACTGTCATCTCTTCTGAAGACGATCGCGATCAAATATCGTCACCAGATAACATTTACACTAGTGTCAGTTCTACTCCAATGACACAGCCTGAAACCAGGTTACCTTCCGCAAAGCAAAAAACCAAAAATAAGGTAGGTGTTGGTGTTACATTACAACTTACAACTACTTAATGGCATGTCAGACGTAATGACATGAATGTCAGACACTTAAAAACAACTTACAATTTTGTTTTTAACAGAAAAAGAAAAATAAGAGAGGCAATAAAAGAAACCTAAGCGGGGAAAACTGCACCAAAATTGATTCTTCAACTGAAAAGGAGAAATATTCAGATGTCAAACATAAAGATTTTGAGTTAAAACAAAGGCAGCAAAGCATAGAAATAGACAAATCAAGTTCTCCCAACCGTCCCAATTCAGCTTCTGATAACTCATTTGTGACCCCATTGAACGTGGACAGAGATAGAGTTATTGGTAAAGTAGGAATTAATACATATATGTAAATCCCATGAAATGATTAAAACTAAGATAAAGTTAGTATCATGTTTATTTTACAGGAAGAGAACGAGGAATAGACGGGGCCAATAATTCCTGCTACATGGACGCTACCCTTTTTTCTTTGTTTTACACCACCGATGTTTTTGATGATAGACTTTTGATTGAAGCAGGTTCAAAGGGTCTTCCAAGCAAGCTCTCTAAAGAAGTACGATCTGTCCTGAAAGACAGCATTGTCTATCCACTTCGACAAGGATACTTTTGCCCTAGGGATAATGTATGGAAACTTCGTAAGGCTATGCAAAGTTTAAATGGAAAGCTATGTCATATATGGGTTAGTGTTATAGTGTGCTAAACAGAAGAATTTATGTTTTTGCTGTTTGAAGACGCTCTTAATGTTAACGAATTTCTTCACTACACTACAGGGACATCTGATTTCATGCATCAAATCATTATTGATTGCAATGACAAACGAAAGTTTGTGAGCACTCAAAGTCTGTTTGAAATGAGTATGAATTCTTTGGATGACTTAAAACTTGCAGAGCGTTCCAGAACCTGCGCTGATTTTGGAAATGCCTCGTTCTAATCGACTCTTGGTACACTACTCTGGAATTGTGCCTAATGTACAACTCGATTTGAACAATGTGATGGTACAGTGCGCATTGGATAATTCGACTACGGACATTGAAAACTCACTTGCGATTTCAAATCACAACAATACTGCTATAAAAGAATGTAGAATTTTAGACATAAAAATCCCTGTTCAGCCAAGCTTTCCCAAAAGATGTTTCCTCGCAGTTCGCAAAGGTAAATGACTAAAAAGAGTAATGATTTGACATGTACAGCAAGAGAATGATCATTTTCAAAAATAAAAAAGTTCAATAATTACCGCTAACTTGGCCTTTTTTTCTTTTTGATTAGCGGTTGAAATGACTGTTTCTCCAATGTATAGGATGTTTACGCCTAACTTTGTCCGGCCATTCATAAACTCTGCTGCACTTTACTTTTTCAGTTCCTGTGTCTTCCTATTTGCGTTTTTCGTACCTTTGCGCATCCAAGATGCAATTAATTATTTAATTCCCAATCTGAATCATACCGAAGAAGGGAATATGACGACCACTGAAACCTCTTACGATATTGAAAACCAAAAACCGTCTAAACCAACGAAAACTGTATTACCAAGACAGAAATTAATGGACCTGATTGCAGTGATTTGCATCCGAGGATGTCACTACACATCGTTTGTGAAATATAGTGGACCTTCAGACTCCTCGGCGACTTGGCTATTTTTTGATTCAATGGCAGGAGGAGGACCCGAGGTCCTCAATCTTAAAATCTTAAATTAAATTGAAGTTCTTAAAATGATTTTTCTTCTCAAATATTAATATGACACGTTTGAAACTTAAAATTAACAGGTGGAAGAAGTGAAAGACTGTGAGATGTGGTTACGAAAGCTTGAAAAAGACCCGGAGGAAGCTGCAAAACTTTGGGGTGAAATACCCTGGGGGGTCAAGAAAATCATTACAGACTCCCATATTTGCATCTACAAACCAACAGTGACTGACTTACAGAGGGTGAGCACTGATTCTTCTTTTTCTGTTGAAAATGAGCACGAGAAACTAAAAATCTACAATTGAATACACTATATATACACAATTATATACTAACATGATAATTACCAACCGACACCGGTTGCCTCTGAAAATTTTAAAAATGCATGATATACATTTTATTTGGCAACAACATCCTCATTAAATATTTGCATGTATACACAAATAATTAAAGAACACATCAGTGAATATGTATACCTGTTGTATACTATCCGTATAGGTTTAACGTGCTTCCGAGGATGTAAAAAATAATGTGACTGAAATATTAAAGAAATAGGTCGGAATATTACGAGAAGTATTTACACATCGGCAATTACAAAAGATAAGGTGCGGTATCTTAGTATCTTAGCCAATT
>JABASH010001956.1:0-22694 GCA_019776445.1 Tomocerus maximus | reverse complement strand
AAAAGTACACTAAAGGATGCAAAATATTGCGCAATTTTTTAAATTTTCGGTAGTTTTACCCCTTTTGCCCACTATCCACTTTGCCCCTTTTGCCCGGATGGGTGGCTAAATGTTAAAATAGCCGGCTAAAACCGAACTCTGGGTTTCATGCATCCATTTGGCTGCACTATGCTTTGAGCTCTGAAAAATATTCCAACATTGAGTTGATCAATATTTGTTAATTTTGCGGCTTTTGCAATTCGTCCAGCTTAAATTGGCATTACTGTGCTAAATTAAAACATTTCATGTGCTGTATTGTTTCCATTTATGGCTTTTATTGGTGTTTTTTGCGATTCTTTGACAAGTATTGTTCCTTCTTTTGTTTACCACTGATAATGTTGTATGAAAGAGAGAGTACCAAGTCCATGTCAACTCAACCATAGATCAATTCATTTAAAAGTCAATACATGCAAAAAATGACTTCCACAAAAAGTTTTTACGATTTGAGCATATGTCACTTTTGTAGTAATAGATGCGTGCAAGGGCAAATAATGATTGAGTTGACACAGACTAAGGCTCATTGTTTAAAGGGCATTTCATTATAATAATGAACTTATTTGTATGATTTCAGTATTAATATTGGTCAGAATGGAACATACACAGATCTGACCTTTGCAACTTGGATGTTCTACAATGTGCCGACGATGCTGATTAACGTTGCAATAGCGTGGGGCTATCTTGCAGTAGTATACTTTGGCTGTCCAGATTGGGTACCTTTTTGCAAAAAGTCCAATGAAAACAAAAGCAACTCTAAGGAGACCCAGAGGAGAGTCAACCAGTTAATTGAAGATAAATACAGAGCTCTTGGCCCGATGAGTTTTCATGAAATTGCTGTTTCCATTCTTTTCACTTCAGTAGTATTGCTCTGGTTTTTCCGCGATCCCAGATTTATTTCAGGATGGGCGGATTTAATTCACGGAGTTCGCGTTGGCGATTCCACGGCAGCCATGCTCGTCGTTTTCCTTCTCTTTGTTATCCCTAAGGACTTGTCTTGCTTCTCGAGTGAGTAATATTTTCTGCAAATCCTGATGAGAAAATAAATGTTATTAACTTATCAATGCATTTATTATTGCTATCAATAGTAAGCAGTCCTTCCAGTGCAAAGGCACAACCATTACTGGATTGGAAATATGTGCAGAGCAATTTACCCTGGGGTGTGGTTCTTTTGATGGGTTAGTTAATTCATACTACTTCATTTTTACTCACAAAACTAGGATTTTTATTTTCATCAAATATTTTATATAATAATAACTTTTCCCAATCCAGGAGGAGGCTTTGCTCTGTCTGATGCTTCAGAAAAGTCTGGACTATCAGATTGGATTGGAATGCAACTTCATGGTTTAGAGAACTATCCTCATCCGGTAATACTTATCATCGTGATGGGGATGACTGCGCTTTTAACAGAAGTAGCGTCAAATACCGCATGTGCCAATGTGCTCATCCCAATTCTCATCACTTTAGTATGGCAACTCATTAACATTTAAAATAAATATTCATTCATGCTAAATATGCGGCGTTATGACATATTTTATGGCATTTTTGTAGTCAAAAAAGTTGAATCTTCACCCGCTTTATCTGACGCTGCCGGCTACAGTTACATGCTCATATGCATTTCTCCTTCCTGTAGCTACGCCTCCAAATGCTATTGTTTTTTCCGCCGGAGGGATGAAAATTACTGAGATGGTTAAGACAGGAGCCTTTCTTAATATTTCTTGCATAGCTGTTCTATTTTTGATGCACATCACCTATGGAAATTTTATTTTTGGATTTGATAAGTATGACTATTCTGTTGCGACATAACAAAAGCAACCCTGGTTGGTATAGTGCTACATTGTTAACTGTACATTATTAATATGTATTTATATTTTAAGTGTATTTTTGTAAATATCAAGATGTGGTAGAAATTGTTGCATTCCAAATAAAAAACACATTACCTACGTTATATGTAACTCAAACATTATTCTCCGAAAAATAGTAGGCAACCAGGCAATCATAAAACACAGTCTAGACTAGATATTTCGACATCTTAAATTTTATTGTCATCTTCCATACAATATTTTTAAACAGCTATGGCTGAAGTATTTCGCGTGTCAACACCGCAAATTTAATGGGCTCAAACCATTTTCGTTCTTTGTATATGTTATCGCCCGCATCACAATGGGGCCGGTACCGAGCCTAATGTGGGTTGGAAGGCCGAGGCAACTCGCGATGGATGATTGGCCTATAAATACAATGTAAGACTATTATGTGGCTGTGGCTGTGAATATCTGAACATTCTGAAGCAAAGATGGCTGCTGCGTGAGCGTGACTGTGAGTTCCTGGTCCCATTACCACTTATATTATGGCTTTTTTATTTGGAAAATCTCGTTTATTGAGCATGTAATTAAGGTGTGACTCGTAATGTAATGTCACACTGGGCCTGAAAGTGGTGGGTCGAGTCGGCTAGGTCAAAATTCCACCGTGAGTTGGCCCGGCGGAACCACCCGCGGTGGTTCCGGTGTGATGCGGGGGATTATGTCATATATAAAGTGGAAACAAAACAAACTTCGTTTCATGTCATTTTTAAAAACTGTTTGCGTATTAACCTCTTGATTTTCAATTAAATCATTGAAAAGTCAGGGAATTGCGTGAAGGTTATTATATGTCTCCCATACTTTTGAGAGAGTTTTTAATCTCCAGGCTTAGTTCTGATCGAGGGGACCTTGTTTAACCGTGATGTCAAATGCTTGTTAGATTATTTATTTGATTTAGGTTGCGTGCCTTTCTTCGAATTATGATTTCCAGTCTTTGAGTTAGAAACAACTGATTGACTTCTGGATCGTAAATTATCTGGAGATGATATTGAATCTGAGCTTTTTGACTTGACCATTGGATCCTTTTTGACAGCCTCAGTTGCTGCGGGAGATCCTTTCTTTAAATTTGCCCTTGAACTTTTTTTCTTCAATCCTTTTCTCTTCTTCTTCTTTAGTTTCATTATTTTATAGCGTCTCCAAGCCTCCTAAACAGAAATGAGAGTTTAAATAATGTCATTAAGGTGAGCACAATGATTTGGTTTTGAAATTATCCTTGGCGGTGTGCTGTTAACACACAGACAAGGATACTCGCGCGCTTTTTTCTCATGTAAAAGAGTAGGGAAAACTCCCGGATACTATTTGAGCGGTTTGAAAAATCCGGTAGAGTCGCGTGATAGCTCAGTCGAAATAAGACAGATTTGTTTAGTAGGCTTGTTCACGTTTTTTGTAAATTTTGGACTGTAAGTTAGAAAAAACTGGAGTTGAAACTTTCTTATATGTATTTTCCCACTCAATTTTTTTTTTCAAAAAATGATTACTGCTAAAAAAAAACCGCCTCATGCCTCCTAGAGGGAAATCTGTAGAATCCGAATATGACATTCAAGACTATCCCACCCTCACGGGGGACTCCCAGTGGTATTTCTATGAATCATCGAGTCCCCCTTAAATCTTTTAAATCAATTTAAAATGGGTCTTTATTCAGTACTAGTGGCAGCCTAGCACATGTACTATCTGTATGCTAGTAGGCGTAGTAGGTGTTGAATCTGTTGAAATATGTTAAACTTCAGCGCATGCCTGGTAACACGAATTTAGAATATAGACACTAAACGTATAAGTCCCTAGCGTCTGCGTACAAACCAATTTATTTCAAACAAATTCCCTTCGCCCTAAATTCCCTTTGCTCCATTCCAAGCAAACTCTCTTACGATTTTATCTATAGTAGTGAAGTAATTGGGCCAAAGTGTGATTGATGTTATTGTTTATCTTATTATCATAGGTGGTGTATATGACTATTATTTTATGGAGGAAAATATCTTGCCACAAGCTACCAACACCAAAATAAAACAGGATGCATACGATGTATACAATATTATAACAATAATCAAGTAGGTAACTCCTTAGAGTTTTCATGCACAAAATCGCCGGATAGAAAGAATAAAAGTCACATTTATTTTGCTTGTTGGAAAGCAAAAATTTGACCTTCTCGGTCTAAATGTAATATTGTTCTTATTCCAAACAAATCTATCTGTGGATATCTTGAATATAATACTAGAAATAATTTATTTACCCTAAGCTGGGTGAACAGACTTTCCAAGGAAACAATTCGGGTATAGTTCAATTCAATTCAACCCCGTCGTAACTGTATTATGGTGGGTACCTGAATTCGCCTAGCAGCCCACGTCTTCTTAAAGCTATTGGCAGTTTCAATCCCTTTCATGATTTCTTTTAATCTCTTGGCGGCTCTCATATCCAAATATCGGTCGTCTATATCTTTAAATCTGTCGTCATGTATCTGTATCTCTTTATGTAGGACTTCCTCTTCAACGTCCAAACTGTCAAGCAATTGCTGACGAGCAGCAATTTCAACGTCGTACTTCAAAATTATATTTTCCAACTCCTTTTCCATGTTGTGCCTTTATATTTGAAAACCAACATAAACCCAATTTGTTTACATTAAATATTATCCGTAATGTATTCTTATCGTGTGAGATCACTTCTACAGGAACTTAACAACCATCCAGGAGGGTCGCAAAAATTTTAAATTCTAACTTTAAAATTGCAAAATTTTTTAATATCTAAAAGGTTGAATGAGCAGCAACTGTATATAGTAAGGAAACCAGTCACATAGCGTAAAACTTTACTTTTACATGCCGGTTTCATAAGTACGTAAGTAGGGTTGCAGTTTCTGAGAGCTTTATACCTATAGTTTATGCTTATTTAACATACAGAGTTTTAAGGAATACCTTAAAATTCTGAATTTATGAGACTAAATATAATTCCCACTTCTTGTATTTATCATAAAATGCATTAAAACAGTTACTATAACAAATTCACAAACATCAACTCAATCATTGAAAACGTAAAACACGTACTGTCGTTGCCTGAATTTGTTTTCGGCAACAAAGTTGGATTCTCTAAGAGAGTCGTAAGAGTTTTGGACATTTCCCATTCTCTCCATTGTCAATTCCAATTTATTGATATGCATTTTTCGTAGGGTTAAATTGGTTTTAAGACCTTCCATTCTGAAATGAAAAAAAATAAAAATCATTAATTTTGATACTTGCGAACAGATAAATATACTCGTTGTTCCGACATGCGACAGGTTAAGAAGTAAACAATCTTTCAAATGGTTTGCCCTACACTGAAATTAATGTAAAAAATTATTTAAGAATGGATGCTAATATACAAATACAGATATGAATAGAGTATTTTTCAGTTGCATGTTGCATTTCAATTTCAACTACTAAAAACAAATTAAATTATTTATTATAAATATACATTTATAATTATCGACGAGCACAGGAATCTTTGGATAGTCTATGACATTTAAAATGGCGTATTAATTCAATTCATGGGCTGGTATTTAATAAAAAACAATACGAGTAGTTTGCTGTCTATTAAAGAGCTTAGATTTCTGCATACGATATTTGTAGGTATAATACGTACATTTCCATTTTAACCCAATGTAACGAATTCTCCGGCAAAGCATTTAATTCGTCTTGTAGTCCCTCAATTTCAGCGTCCAATAAAGCAAGTTTTGGTTTCCAACAGGACGCTGCAGTATCAAGTTGTTTCTAAAATTAAAGGGGATGATTTAGAAATTCTAATAATTCTAATTAATTCTACTTCATGGACCGTACATGATTTGAAAGGCATTTAATTTACTGCTATATTTTCTAATTATTTGCGGTATTGGGCATAAGTTATTAATGGTCATAGTTTGTCATCCTTACTTTTACACCTTGAGTTTTTCTAATGGCCCTTTGCTCTTTGATCCATAAGTCACGACAATATTTGATGTGTGTTTGTTCTTCTTCAAAACTCGCTAAAAGTCTTGATCTCATTAATGCATCTAATTGAACCACAAGTTTTTTCAATTCCACTAGTCCTTCTGAACATTGCAGGCTTTCGTTTGCTCCATTTCTTTGTTCAGTTATTGATAAATCCAAGTTGCCATTAGTCTCAATAAATTTCTCTTTATTTTCCCGTTCAGTTTTTATTCTTTTTATAAATTCTATGGCAGGTATGTTAAACAGAATATCATTAAATACGCTTCGAAAAATTTCTCGTAAGTGATTTCCTAGAGATTCTTTTGAAACGAATTCAGAGGCGATATCTTTAAACCACTTTTTTGGTTCTCCAGTTGTCGAAGAAGTGGTATTGTCATCAGAAATGAAGTTAATTGACATGGATTTAGATACTGACTTTTCCGTTCCATTTGTTTCAGTATTCTGGTCAGTCAAATTGTCTAGTTGTCCGAAGTACTCAGCCATTGAATCTGAAAGTGAGTCTTTGTTTAGCATTTCAGAAGTCATCTGAAACAATTAAAAAGTTAACCAACAACTCTAAATAAGGTTATCTAATACAATTATTTCATATGATAGCAACTTTTAAATTAATAATTTTTAAGTTAAATACAATTTTACTTAAAAATTCACCTGCATTTCGCGTTCATTTTCATCATTTGGCTTTGCTGGAGAGTAACTGGGAGGAGAAGTTTGATTTTCAGAGTTGCTGTTGCTACTTGGGTTTGTAGGAAAGTCTTCTTGCGTTGTTACTATATCAATTTGGTTTCTTAAGCTATAAGAATCCTCGGAATCATTAGATCTTTCGTCAACCTGTGAGTCAGTTTTACTTTCTTGATTTAGATAATCTCGTAAATAATTTGGAGTTGATTCCGAATCATTTCTACTGGAAGATATTTGCGGAAAGTGATTTGAGTTGTCATGCTCTAGATATTCAACCTCTTCAATGGTCTCTAAAATCCTATCAACGGACTGGCCAAGTGATTCACTTTTCCTGATTAAGAGTTTCTGTCTTCGGAGTTCTGCAGAGCTAATGATAGGCTTTCCCTCGCTTAATTGTGTACATTGTTGGTCGTCACCATCATCAAACGAAGGAGACGACATTGATTGGGAATCTTCGAATTCCAGTTTCTGCTCATATTCATGTTCATCATCATGAAGGAGATTATTGGTTAGTCCAGATGGATGTGGAGAGTGGAGGTGTTCCTGGTTTGGGAAGATATCGGTGTGAGGTGGAGATTTATTAGGGAACGAAGAATTAAGTGAGGTTTGGCGTGTCTGGCTGGGTAGTTCAGTGTTATTGGATTTAGTTCCTTTTATGGGATTAGCAGTTTCAGTGACAGTGAGACAATGCTGAGGGTCGAGAAGACTTAAAATACAGAGCAGAGCTTTGGTGTCTTTATCTTGGATGCACCTCCGAGTATGGTCACCGTACTTGCTGTTCAGAGCCTGTCTAATTAGTTGCATGATGTTATTACTCCGAGTTGACACTGAGTGTGACATATCGCTAACATCTATTTGCTCTTCAGCTCCTCCAGCACTCTCTAAATTATTCCCCTCGATGTTGCCGTGCAGGTTGTCGACGTCTGAGTGTTTGTTTGTGGCTTGGGCATTAGTAACGCTTGCATTGATGACATCCCTTAGGAATGCAGAACTGTCGTTACGAAGTAGAGCAACTGCCTCTTCAATGTTTTTGCTCGTCTGCCTTCCCTCGAGCACGTCTCCTCTACCTCCGATTTTGGTTTCCTCTGATTGTTCTGAGCTATTTCTATTGCCAGCATGCAGATCAGGACTTTCCTTCTTCGTCAAATTAATCCCACTCTGACTCGGAAAATATTTCAATTCCTGCACAGCTTTACTTTCCAAGGGAATTTCCTCAGCTCCATGTCTAGCTCTGCCTTTTTTTCTAGACACTCTTGAGCTCCAAGGTGAAACGCTGTCACTTCCACTAAATTCACGCAAATCGCCACACACTCCGACGCTTTCGCCATCACTTACTCTTCGTCTTACACTATTTTCATTCTCCGATTTTTCCCAATTCTATAAACATACATGCCCAAATCAATATGATCTTGTAACAGTAATAACGTTAATTATATCTTGTAATAGCGTTTTGGGCTAATAAAGACTAATAAGAGCGTGCAGTAACATGATCTTGCATTTACATGCTATTTGGCACAAGCATTTCTATCATAAACAAGTTTAACATTACAGTATCGAAATATTTAGTATCAATAAATAAGTTAAAAATATTTTGAGCAGAAATACAAAATAATCTGTGGCTAACGAGAAACATATCGTAATGATACTTATATAATTATCATTATATACAGATAGCAACACAAAAGTGAATAGAATTGCATGCATACATATCACATCTACTAGACTAGGTAATAAAATCGCTTGTGACTCGTTACGATCGTCTAAATGTAAAACAGTCTAAAATGACCGAAATGGAAAACAGTTCTTTGCTTTGTAATACTCGTTTAAATTACTTATACACAGTCAAACCTCTACTCTGGATCACCTCAGTAAGGGGTCTACCTCCACGTGAACCGATTTTTCCGGCTTCGAATACATTCATTGTTAAACCTTGTACTTCTTTGTACTTCTTTATACCTGTATTACGACTTTTTATAGAGGTTTGACTGTAATAGTCTAGTATATCTGTAGTACTGACATTGAATATTTTGTCAATTTTGAAATTCCAACTAACCCGTCGCAAAAGAGCAAGGTGTACGAGAGCGCTGGATGTTTCTTCGCCAAGAACCGTTTCTAGATTAATATCTCGGGCAAGAATTCGGTCGCAGAGTTCGGGAATTACTTCAAGTATTTCAATTTTATGTAACACAGCTTGTAATGAGGTGAGAACCCTTTCCGCTGTAATCATAAGGAATTGTACATTATCAACTGTATTGGTAAGGAATTGTTTGTTAAGAAATTTTACATGTACTGCTGACTCCTTTTAATGCCCATTGACACTTCAATTTTGTTTTATTTGCATCTGCCAAATTTGAGTTTATGAATAAAAATTTTGTGCATCACACACATGAGAAGATTTCCATTTACACATTAATAGTTCATCTCACTCAATACCTACTACACTTCAAACCAATTGCTTAATGAAATTACTTAAAACAGAGTAAGGAAATAAGAGACTGAAAGTTATTGACATTTATGTGTCTAAGACAGATGCCTAAAGATTATATGGTTTGCATTTTGGAATAGGGAGGTACATAAACAAATTTTATGGCCTATCTGGTAAGCTAACGACTGACATTTTGGTAGCTCTTAAAATTCCAAATGTCATGTTTCCTTAAGGTAGTTCATCTTTCGTTGATTATATGAAACCCGAAAACTTATATAAATACTACAATACAGATTCAGATCAGTTGAAATAAATTATAGGTAATATAATTACATGGCTAATAAATTTTTTGACTTACCATTTGTAGAAGACAATTTTTCTGTTTCAAATTTCTCCTCCATTGTTCAATTAGAATTGAAAAATGAAATTTTCAAGACAATTTTAGGTTCTGGGATGTCAAAATTAAATTACAGATACATGGATCCTAAAAGTACTGCATATAAAACATGGCAGGAGAATCTGAAATAGAATATCATACAATTTACATACCAGAAAATTAAAATGAGGCATATAATTAAAGGAAGGAATATAATTCTCTCTTATAAAGGCTGCCGCAAACATTTATGATCGCTCGGTTTCCGAAATCATAGAAAGAATAGCATACCTATTATAGTATAATAAAGTTCTGTAGCTACTTCATATAATTATTATCCTAGCATGAAATGAATACGTACGAGTTCACGGTACGGGTTCCTTATACCTATTTTGTTTATTCTATGAAAATTTGATGGATGATCTCGTTGAACCCGGTAGTAAATTGGGTAAACCAATTTTGACATAATAATTACTGTTTTCTTCCTACAGCTTCGATTGTCTGCAATTATTTGTAATTAAAGTTTTGAAGCAACCATAATCTAATTCTTTCGAAAATTCTGCCACTAATGGTTTTTGTTGCTTGTTTCATAGAATGTGAATTTGTGTGTCAATCAATGTGCATAATACCCAAATTATATTTCTGACGCACAATGATGCCAGGATATGAAATCGTGGTTAAAGATCTAGAAACTGTGGAAATAGAAATTCAAAGCTCAAAGAACCTATATTATTAATCTATCTTCCTAGGGTGGCGCATAACCGGAAAGAGAAAACACGAAAAAGGTTCTCAATTGATGCATCGGGATTATTGTGTCCAATCAATCAATTTCATTCTTCTCCTAATCACAAATTCTTAATCGAACTAACGATTATAAATTGCCAAAATTGAAATGCAATAATAGCAATTTGAGTAGCCTGGTAGCAGCACTCCCTGAATCCTATTATTGTACATATCCTATCCAATCATTATTCCTATCCAATCCAGCACATAATAATATTACATCATATGCATAATAATTAATTGACAGTTTCCTTCATTTGGTGGTCTGGCTCTGAACTGAAACTGTCAATCTCACTTTCCTCAGTATATATCCAGACACAAATAATAACTGTTGTAGTTGTAACACAAGTCAAGTACTATAATATATTATTTATGTTGCCGTTTGTATTGAGACTCGGTTTATTTTAAGACACATCCATGGGTTTTAAAACAAAAGCCATTGTTTTATTTACCTTAGCACTACCATGTGCAGTACGGGAATGGGGAATGTCGTTGGAAGTTTTGGAAATGCCAGTCACTATGCTGAATCATATATATTACGCATTACAACAGGGAATATAATAAATTCATGGTTTTGTGAAATGTAAATTGTTTTGGTCATAAATAAAAGGAAGAATTAATATTATCTATTTAAACTTGTGCCTTAAAACAAACCAAGTAGCAATACAAACTGTAACATATACATTCCTTAAATACATGGAACCTAAGTCCATAAATAATATTACTAATATAAATTAATCACTGACAATTTTTCTTTTAAATGCAGTCTTTTAAGTTAACAGAAAACATTTAACCCATAGCATTATAAAAATGAAATGAAAGTTTCTTTGGCCAGCAGAATTTTTGATTGACTAGCTTTCTCAATCTGTTTAAATGGAGCATTTAGATTACAATCCAGCAAAAAACCGGAAGAGTAGGTATGAAGTATTGAATAACATTGTGTTCAAATTAAACATCATATAGACTATAATACATTCTGCCTATTCTTAGTTAGTATAGTTACATTGCTAAGGAAATAAGTAGCGACCTACTAGTTCAGTTAGCACATGCCATATTAGTTTATGCTTCGGTAGGTAATTGCACTTTTAATTGACGGAAGGATCTGTGTTTGTTTTTATAAAGGTGTTTTTTGCTATGCTTTATGTTAATATTAACTGCGGACGCAAAAATAGCACAAAAAACGTCTCAGTTGGTGACTTTGGATTCTGACTGCCTGATGATGTACGAGAGTAACGGTGGATTGCATCTTCCTACTACTACTGGATGTTTACTGTACTGTGCTCTGTTTGGAAATATTCTGAAAACAACTTGCTTATTTCATTTCCCTCGTCTCAACTTCATCTCCTCGACTCACCTTATCTATTCCCTCAGATATTCATTTATTCCTTTATCAAATGTCAGATATGTGTATCTGATGCATGGCATATGTACATAATACGTAGTCAACCTCGAGTATTAGTTTACTTATTTAGTAAATTGTAAATATTCTGGACTCCAACCAAGGAAGAGAACATACTTCACAACAGATACAAGCCGGAAATAGACCGAAAAACAAGATTTGCCTACTTATAGTTATTACTGCATGGCACTGGTTCTAGTACTATGACTAAGTAAGGTACTAGCTATAACTTGTCTAACAACTTATTTTATGAGACCTATTCCCTACAAAATTACCTAAGAACAAAAAACAGTAACGGAGAGGGCAAAAAGTTGAACTGGTATACATATATAGTAAATGTGGAGTTTAACTGCAAAAGTTGTTTCTGTCTTAAAATACTAGATTTTATCTGCTTTACTCATAAATATCAATAGCAGACGATTTAATTATTTTCTAAATAGATATATATGCATTCATTTTGGAGAGTTTAGAAGCAACTATTGCAAGGAGAATGTTATATTTACACGAACATTCAATTCAAATACGGTATTTACTACCCGCATGTACTTAATAACATGTTATGGATTCGTATTTATTAACATAGCTTTACGTAGGAATATACTTACCTACCACGTACTACAGCAATTGCAATATCTAATCTTATGTCTAATTTTCATGTGAAACTTTGAAATGAAAATGCTTGGATGTACATTTTTTGTCTTCATTCAAAATGCATTAATATTTTAGAAGGTATTTCAATACATTATACCGTCCATCCTTGCAAATACACTTGATACACTGTGATTGTGCGTGGTGTGAACGTCAGATAGCATTAATTTGTGGTGGACGTTAACAGACATGACATTACAAGTCATCTCAGTAACGGAAAAAAGGTTTTTTTCCACTATATTGATTACTATATTACTTAGTTGTTTAGCAGTAGAGGTCCCTATTAACTTCGAAGCATAACAGTAAAGGAAAGACCAAATGATGATTTTCAGTATTATGATTGTAACAACTGCTATAAATCAAAATTAACTAAACTGGCGTATGATTTCTCCAGAACAATATCTGCGTATTGAACGTTGACGTTACTACATTTGCAAGTATTCCCTACTTAAAAACTCTATTCATAGGTAAACCTTTAATTAAATTAACTAACAATTTCAATCGAATGCAATATGACAGGAATATTTAAAATCTGCCTGTCTTGACGGAAGAACAGTAAATCACAGCACATATGCTTGGTTATATTGTTTCTTTTCAATTGCCCAGTATGTATTTTTTCAGTAGTACTAGTCACTATTCAAAAATAAATGCTATAAATGTCCAAGTAATTTTTTAAAATAAATATTGATCGTGGGATGTAATCAGTTGATTAAGTAGAATTATAAGACTAAGACATGATTGTAAAATGTTTTCATTTGCTAAATCGGTGCTTAAAAAATACATCTTTTACTTAGTGGATTGTAATTTCACAGCGAGGCTACATTTTAGCAGCAGTTCCCATAATATGCAAGCAACACAATTCCTAATTTTCTAGTTTCTCATCGACTGATTTGTTTTGAAAAAAGATTTCCCCATTGGATCCATTACAAGTAGTTCTACTTATTGCTTACAATAAACCTTTCCCTGTCGCTGTAACAAACAAGGGAAAGTATATGCCCCAGGAGGAAATATGTTTTTCATGATTGTACTATGCTGGGGCGCAACATCACTTAAAATGTGGTGCACCTAAATACCGTAAAGTTTTACAAACCTACTCAATAGACAGCTATTATGACAGTTTCATTAGAAACGTGTCAGGAAAAGTTTAATTTCCAGTGTTATGCCTCCACTCCACTAGGAACAGCTACCAACATTATTATGAGAATTATTTAGTTATACTGAAAGATTTTCTAAAACTTGTCGCAGGGTCCCCTATAACTGCACCGGTATTTAGAGGCGATATTGCAAAATGAAATCTAAAAAGCTCATGATAAGTCAGTAAAAGTATTACAATTGCAATAAAGTGTGGCATTGAATACAAGACTTTGCCAATGTTGAGTGGCTATAAGACCACACAACTAATGAACAATGGAAAACATCTAGAGATACTGTTTCAGTTGTAAATTTTCTACTTATTATGCATAGTATTAATTGGCAATCCATAAATTTGGTTAGGAATACTAGTAGTAAATATTAAATTGTAACTTGTGGTTTGTAGATATATTTGTGAGATCAAGAGATTTGGAGATTGTGAGTGTGAGTATGGCTTAGTTTTTGTTTGAACTGGTTCCCATCTCGTGGTGTGTGCACGAGAAACGCACTTGTCCCTGCCACAAGTGCCTACAAAGTAAATTCAATTTATTAGTCAACGTAGGATAGTTCTTGTCGAGTGTTGGCTGTAAATTCGATTTCAGTTTGTTGTTTTTCTACAGATAGATTACAGAGACGTATTAGGGATATGCGCAATATACACAATTATGTAGATATGAAATTAAGTACATACATAATGTAAGCTTAACTATTCCTCTACCTCTGTGAGTATTTAAGTCAGTAACGTGTGCGTGTGGATCCACATGTATCTTATGAACTTCTTATGTTGGTTGATGAAATGCTTCCCAAAAACCCGGCTGCTTGCAGCCTAAACTTGGTATAAAAAGGGGATGCAAGATGCAAACCCAGAAATAGACAAGAGGAATTCACGCCACAGAAATCCACAGACCACAGAAATGTATCTCCACTTAAATTTATAGTCAACCTCTCAGATCCAAACTAGTCGCTCACTTACAGCCGTGTCAACCGGTTGCTCTGTCTCTCTGTCCTCCCAGCCAATCACTCATCTTACCCACTTTTACACTTAACTAACACCAACATTAGCACTCCTCACTCACACACCAGATAAATCTCAACTTACCTCACCTCTCTCTACCCACTCTCATTTTGTAACACATATTGCACATTTTAATAATTCATTTTTAGGCAAGCATTGCATTAATCGGTTAATAGAACTGAGTGTAGGATTTATAAGTGCAAAGAGTCAACTTACAGAGTTAGAGGTTTGAAAATTCTTAATCTTCGATTGTTTGATCCAACATGAAGAGCACAATATATATCTCTCTGTCACTTGTGACAGTATCCCTTCTGGTAAGATGCTTTCATTGATGACTTGTTTAAGTTAAAATAAGTAAATAGTACTAAATAGCATTGAGGTGTATTAGTGATTTAATTGTTGTAATTTGTTAATATCGTTTTAATTCCAATACTAATAAATTGATGTGTGACACATAGTATAGTGGCTTGTTGTAGTTTATACTTTGAAATAATGATTTTATTTGTATGTCATGACAAGTGGGCAGCCGTAGTTCCACCAGCAGAATCAAGAGAGAGGAGAAATGTCTTGTTTGGATGGCACCTCCAGCCACCGTCCAATCAATATTTCTTCCCTCGCACTGACAATTACTACCATAAAATAAAACCAGGTGAGTTTTTCTGTCCTTTCATTTCTGCTTTAGCTACCCGAATTCACTTGGTCCGTTCCAAGCAAGCAATACGTAAAATTTTATTAATAAGCTTATAAGGCTAGTAGACCGGAGGAGTAAGATGTGGTCTGCATATTCAAATCAAGTAAATGTGGTATGTGCACATGTACATATGTGGCCGACTCAATTCATTATTTTCATTGCTTATTTGCATTGCAGTTAATATTTGGGTGAACTAAGAACTCCACAATATGTAAAACTACTTTTTTCCTTTTAATGAAACACTAAATAGTACGAACTTATAGGATAACTAAATATTATGACTTACTATTTCCACACGGAAAATGTGACAAATGCATGATCACGCAACCGGATAATTGGAATACATACATTTAACTTGCATTTCTGGATGCAGTAGAACTGAAGAGCATTTAGTGATATTACATTGAAATAATGCATGCTTTTATTTAGCACCCATCAACTAATATATATTTGTAAATCCAGGCTTATGCGGGTTATGCGTATAAATAATTCAGTTCAAGTATTATTTGGGTTTTACAAAATGCATACAGTTGCGACAGTGCGACAGTGTAACAGTTAAGGGTTGGTTGACACGATACATGAATGTATAGTTTTTATTAGGTTAGATTTTAAAGGAGGCAAAACACTGACCCGTCCCTTAACTGTCGTAATGTCGCAATTGTATGCATTTTGTAAAAACCCATTATTATTCGAGAACTTCTAAACTGCTCAAATCCAAATAAGACATGATATAAGCATGATGTGTCAATTACGTCAATGTATTACCAATAAAATGTTAAATGTAAGTAGGTATACTAGTATTCTTTAGCAAAATAAAAGATGTTGCACAAGTGTTGAAGGATTCCTAGGCATAAGGTTATGCTGGATACAGATATAAGTAGGTATGGGAGGTGAGTTAAGGATAATGCTAGTTCACAAGCGATTTGATCATCTTTGAAATCAGCAGGTGTATTTGGCCGTGTTTGGAACATGTTGTCATCAATCTCAATCTCATATCTATGGGAGCGGGGATTATCTCAAAACGTTCCCTTGTTAGTACTTATTACTATATGGTATGTATTTGACATTGCCTTAAGTTTCCTTTAATCTGATGTGTCGCATTAATATTTCTCAGGTACAATGGATGACAATGGACGATATTGTATGATAATTTATAATGGAGGATAATTGTAGAGCAAAGATTATTATTGGTACGATAGTAGTAACTGTTGACATTTAGTATTTAGTATTTAGTAATTTGAGTGCTGACCACTTTCCCTGCTAGATCACTGAAAGGATTGAAGAGTCACTCGCTTTAATTGTATTGAAGATTATTTATAGTGCAAAAAAATCTAGACATTTGTAGGACAGGGTATCAATCCAGGCCGTCTGGTCAACACACAGCGCTCTGCCATCAAAGAATAGCTTTCTCAATCTGTTTATTGGTGCCTCAGATACAAACCCATTTTCATGCGAGGCTGGTATTATAATGCCGATATGATAATAATTAGAGTATAATTTTCCAGCATATTTTACACTTAAGATAAGTATAATTGTTATCACCAAAATTAATTCATTGCAGATGCCGTCGTCGAAATTATGATGGATCCAGCCGAAGATGGGATTCCATTAGAAAATTCAATGGTTGAGCACTCATCTATCACGACAAGCGTGCAAAGTCAAGCCGAGTATAAATCATCATGTGTCAAAGTGCGTCTCCAGTTTTTATTTCAGTCTTGGTCTAAACAACATTTTTTGTCACACAACTACTATTAAGCCTACTATCCTATAAACCTTCCTCTCCATAATAATATATCTTACATCACTACTAACAAATTAAACATACTCTCAAATTCATGACTGAGATAGTATAAAAGATCGCTATAGCATTCTACAGATTCACTTAAGAGGAATTTAGACCGTTTAATGGGCCATGATAACATAACGTAGTAACTTGTCTTTCCTTATTCTGCAAATGTACCTACTCTTATTTTTCATTAGACACCGCATTTTAGTTTCAGTAGAATTACAAGACATGCGTGGTTGCAAAAATAGTTTCATTTTTGCAAATTCAGTTATCAAAAAGTACATCTTAGGGTAATGGACGCTAACTGTTAGTAATATTAAAAAATATTTCGAGTTCAACCTATAAGTTTTAAAGTATATGTAGAAAATGCTTCTTCTTGTTGATTTTATGCTAAATCGTATTTCCAACTTGAATTTGTTTCCATTAAGCAATTATTATAAAATGGGAATCACAATATATTTTTTATAATAAGCCAACTCTACTTTAATATTTTTCATGAAAGAATTTTGCTGATTCCTAAAGATTTTACAGAAGTAGATATGAAATTTTTCTGTTAATCTTTCGTGGACAATTGACTTCTCAGACTCCACTATTTTAAATAGAATGAATCAGTCGTTTTCCAATATACCAATACCAATATAGACATAGACTAAATTTTACAAGAAGTCAGTTTCCAAGATTTTGTATAACGAAAGAGAATGTGTTAGGCTTTAGTATTAAAGTTGTAATATTTAACTTAGGAAATATTATTTAGCAATTGGACAACGTTATCTTCACGAGGAAGATAAACAAAGATTTATTAGCAGCAGTAATTCATTTTGCATCAGTGAATGTCAGGATTTTGTAATACTAATTATTATTATTATTATGGTATTCAGACAATTTATTTCCGTACTAGGCCCCAAATGATCAGTCTGATTTTCAAATAACCTTAAAACCTTGAAATCATTGAATATATACATACTATTCCAATAAAAATGGGATTATTATCTGATAAAAAGGCATGCGTAAAATCCGGAAAAAACCAACTTATCCCAAGCCTTTTTAAAATACACTGTTCACAGTTTCCAATAAAACCAATTTTTTTTCGGATTTTAAACGTTTAAATAACTTGGAAAATAATTTAGTTGGGATATATTCAAAGACGAAGGGGTTTTATGTAATCACATTTCAAAATTTGAAATACAATATCTGGCATAGGCCGGTAAAAATACGATAACTAAATACTATTAGTCATTACATGATCAACGTAAAAATTTTGTTCATTCGATGAAATATAATTTAAAGGTAGGTACCAGTATGGTTTTGCATTTTCTTTTATTGATTTCTATATTGGTGACAAAATCGTTCAGTTTTAACTAAACTTTTATCTAAATCATTAACCACCAAGCAATCTCAATTTTTTCCCTTGGGTATTTCTTTATAACTTTCTCACTATGACTGTATTGATGCTATCAACATGCATACCCAGGTTCTGCATTTAATGTTTGCTTCTTATCTGTGCAATATAGCTTCATTGACAATTATTTGCATAAAAAATAATTACAAGCATGAAAATGCCGTTTTCAGGAGCCAGGATGCAGATGGGAATGCGAACCACGACAAGACGAGCTGCCTCCAGATTGCGATTGCGTTTGTTTTTATACTGATGCCAAATGGGATAATATTCCTTAATTTGCTGCGTAAATATGTACTGGATACTCAAGAAGTATTGGGGACAAAACATTATTTTCTCACTAGCAATCTGAGCGTATTAAGTTATACTATTACACTATCGAATCTGTCGTATCGTAATGGAATGGCGTTAGTCAGAATTTGTAATTAATTAGGGTTGTAATAATAATAATTTGTTCTTAAAATGTGTGAATAAATAAATAACAGTGAAACCAAATCAGTTTTTACGTGAAACAATGAATTGATTTCCAACACAGTTTTGCAAATAAAAATATAAAATCCGATAGTATGAATATGGATTACAAATTAGGTATGAATTTCATTTGGCACTGCTTTTATATATAGAATATTTTTCTTGTCCTTTTTCTTTTTACATAAAGACTCCTAACTATTGTCATCTGTCATCAATACCTCAAGATTAGCAGCGAGTCCCTTATGAAAGAACATATCAATGCATGTCAGGATTAATAAATATATTTTATAGGCATATTGTTTCAACAATCAAACTTTACACTTTAGTGATTTATTAGAGCAACATGTTTCATTTACTTCATCAGGCTTTTATAAAATTCATTAGCGTTAATTTAGACAAGCAAGCATAAATATATTTAGTTTCTAGATTATTTTTAATTCATTAGAGTATACGGGGATTTTCAGTACAGATTTGCTATTCGGCTCAAAAATGTATGATTCGGGCTGATTTTACACCTCAAGGCCTAGGTCAGAATATTTTTGCAAAAAAGTAGTACAAATAACGTAAAAACAACGCACATGAAAACTGTCGATATTTCGGGGTAGGCCAAATTAAAATGCTAACTAAAATGTATGACCATCAAAATGTCCATCTCCCTATTACCTAAAGGATGCTAGTTTATAGGATTGTTCTGTACTGAGTCTGTATGCCTGTTTGTCTGTGGACGATTTCTCAATAGGAATGTACAGGACTAGGACGTTGTGTCTCTAGACGTAAACGATATGTGTAGTTGTTTAACACAAGACAATGCTCATCGTCACTCTCATCTCCATCCTTTAGGAACCCCTGGAACCAAAGCTACGAGTTCTGAATTTAATATGATACATCATTTTCTTAGAAATGACGCAGCACCGAATTTTCGGTGAACTTCTATACAAACCGAATCGGTCAAATCCGTGATTCGCAGCACCCCTACTTCACACCATGTATTTATATATAACATTTACACATAAAATTGAATATTTTAGTTCCATAATTAAGAAATCTAGGCTAAAACAATATAATACATAAAAGTTCGGTGGGGCATCTGGATATAAAAATAATTTATGAGTAGTCGTAAGATGGTATACAGCTAAAGGTGCTTAGCACCATCGTAACTATTAATAGAGACTGGATCTGTTCTATACGTTAGGTATCTAAAAGATGTTCACGTGGTCACGTAGTCATCAAGCTGAGGTAGCCAGAATGCCTAGAAAACAGAGCGACCATTTCAATTAAAACAACACAATAACAGTTCACGAATTCCCCAAATGCAATTGAAACAAGTCTCTTTCATTTCAAAAGTCACTTAAGATAAGTACGTATAATGACTGGACAAATGTACCATATAAATAACATTATTTACAAACATCTGGCATGTTTAAATTGCATTGGAAGACTACAGTATGGATGATTTATATTTGGACGTGGTATTTTTAATCAAAATGAGAATATAATTTCAGTTGTACCATATTTGTGCATGCAGTTGCCATCATCATGTACTTTGGATTAAACTGAACACATTGAACTGGTCCGGGATGATCGGCATTGAGAACACACACCTAGAAAGCGAGCACAAGAAATATATTACAATTATTTACTATCTACATAGCCATTATTAAAATTAATGTAAGGCATCAATATCGTTACAAATCTAAACCACATTTCATTCATATAAATCAGACGGTGATTCAAATGTGAGTCAAATTGTTCAACAATTATGATATTCTCACCTTATAGCCGCTTTCAACATTCCATACATGGATTAAGCCATCAGATGACCCCGAAAAAACAAATTGGGAGTCCGGACTAAACGAAGCTTCCAAATGCAGATTTTTGTTATTTAAGTGTCCCTAAATAACACCAAAGAAAATAATTATGATTTGATTCAATTGGGTACATTTTTGAATTTCTTTAATTGCTTACAGCAAATGTCTGAGTAGGAGTTCCATTGAAAGCGTCAACAATTCGAATCATGGAACCGTAGCTGCAAATCATTATAGATTTTCCATCTGGGCTAAATTTTAGTGACGCCCACTCATTATCCTTTTCGTAAGGAAGTCTGAAGGTAGTAAATGGACCCTACGAAAATGGAAATTAAATTAAAATGACAAACTATTGATATAATCAGTTAAGACGTATTATTTCCAAAAATATTATTTAATACCTTATCAAAAGAGCGAAGGTCATATAATTTTACACTTTCATTATTTACTCCAGCAGCAAATATTAGACCTTCTGGATCGAATGCTGCCACTGGTTTGCCATTCAAGTGCATTAAACCCTGACAATTAGGTGACCGCAGATCCCAAAGTCGTAAAGTTTTATCCAGCGATGCTGAAAGGAACGTATCATCAGTAGGTGACATGCACAGGGTCGTCACTCTGCGGCAAAAATGTAATCCATTGGATTAGTCACTTAATTTCAAACTATTAAAATTAAATCTTAATATCATCCTTACTTTTTCAAATGTCCAGGAAAGTACCTCAGGTACTTGTTATCATGCAGTGATAAATATCTTATTGTATCTGTAAGACCAATAATAAAATACAGATACAGATTGACAGAACTCACATATAGATAAAGCCTTTTTTGAATACTAACCGTCAATTTTAGTTGAACTGTGAATGGCTGTGTTTTTCGCATGTGTGAAATGAATTAGGTCCACTCCATACTTTTTGCTATTTAAAGTCCTTTTTTGTCTGTAAAAAGATAAAAGTATAATTTACAAAATTGTCGTATAAATTAAATAATGTAATGAAATATACTATATAAGCGTGCATTATTTATACGGCAAAAATATTTATATTTTATTTAACAATTGCTAATAATAAATAATAAAATGACGTACGTCCCCTTCTCACAATCGTAAATTACGATTTGGTCATCCTCTGCTGACGAAATAAGCATATCACCCGAAGGAGAAAAGTCCATATTATTTATTCTGTCTGTATTTTCCCTAAACACTTTTGCTACTTTGAAGCTTCGAACTACTTGATCTACTAATTTAAGTCCCCGTTCTTCTCCTCGGTTGTCCATGTGTTCCATTTTTCTTGGATTTTAACTTTGAAGTTAAAAATATGCAGAATATAATTCCCCCAGTCACCTTCAAATAAAAAATATGAATCAAACAATGAACTGTGTGCATCGTAAATATTGTAAATTTGTTGTTTTAACTTCTAGCAATAACACTGTGCGGGCGGAATTAAATTTCAAAATCTAATGCAAATGTCAGAGAATACAAACCCTATAATTATTAATTAATCTCTACGTAAATTCAGCTGTCGTCCGCCCCAAAAATAATTATTTACGTCAACTGACCAAAATTATACAGCATACCTGTTACGGTTTGTATTTAAATTCAGTCTGCTTTAAAACGAACCAGTTGGCAATAAAAATTGTAAACTTTTGAATGTGTATCAAGCTGTCAAAATTTGTTAAATGTTGTTCAATGGAGCCAATTGCCGTTAGAATTCAATGTGTATATAGAATCTTACAGACATATTCATAAACCCTAAAAGTTGATTGTATGTGAATGGCATTACTTTAAAATGAGATTCCGTCAATTTTATTGCTTAAAAATTAATGTCTTATGAATTTATTACGGTTATCGATTTAAATTATTTTAAAGATAAGATGTGCGGGTAAAAATTACTCTGAAAGTTTGGAAGTTGTTGTGCTTCGCTACTTTTGGTGTGTGAATTTAGCGTTTCACTGCACCATCTGTCGTAAGACTGCGCTGGCGAAGCAGTTCGCAATCCCCGATTAAGTCTCAATCCTATTTCTAAAATTGATTCAAATCATACCCGGCTTATAGAAACTACTTTAACCAGATAAATTTCAAATTAACGGGGCACATTTTGTATTATGTATATTTACTTAGTAATTTAAAACCATAAAATATATAATTACATAAATATTTGCTGAAAAACCACAGAATATTTCCTTATATACTGTTAGCATGTGCTTAAAACTTCAAAAATATGTATTAAACGTGTAAAACTATTATGCTCTATA